>WBMZ01014878.1:0-36472 GCA_013400975.1 Atrichornis clamosus
ACACTTACCCATAAATATTGTTATGATGCACAGTGAGTAAAAGATCCTGAGCTTCATTTGCAGAAAGTGTTGAAGCATGGAAGAAAAATCTTTTTGATGTTATACCCCAAAATGAAAGGCATAATTAGTTCAATATCCAATGATTCACTTGTTTCGGTCTGACAAGCTTTAACAGAAACTGTTGCCAGAACAGATGTTTAGCTGACATGCACCTTGCTTGTCACTGATCATTGGACAGCAAGGGAAGACGCTAAAATGGGCAGATGTGTGAGATGAGGTTCAGAAGGGCTTGCTGGCTGCTGCATGAAAGTGGGGAGGGAGAGCAGCACTGCAGAGAGGCAGAGGAATTGGCACAACGCAGATGGAGAAAATGAAGTAAACCAAGGAGGAAGTGAGAAGAGACAGAGAAAGGAAGGGAAAAAGAAAAAAAGAGAAAGTGGAAATGGTGGTAAGAAAGGAGGAACATGCAGGTATACTAGAGCATGGTAGGAGTTCAGAAGCATTTACTGCTAATTTCCAAATAACACTTTCACTTTGCCTTTAACCTGCCTCCTGGGCTGTTGGCTGAGCTGTCTCCTCCCTGAAGACAAAGGGCTCCTCTGTCGTGTTGTACTGTCTAGTTTTAGGAGCTCAGTTTCTCTGTTTCACTCAAGTCCTGAGTGGCAACCCCTTCTGTATCAGCTGGGTGTTAGCTGCTCCAGCCAGGGCTGGGACCTGAGAACATACTAAAGTGTGTGAGTCACCTCCACCTGCCCAGACTTTCTTCAGAAGAAAAGATGGATAGAGTTTGGAATTGCAAACATATAAGACTAGGTCACACAAGGAAAACATCCATCCCACTGTTTCTCTGGCTGTGCAGTGGTGCTCCAGGGCAGCCTTAAGCCCTCCTTCCTCTCATTGTTCCCCAGGAAGGTCCCTCTCTCACAGCAGCTGATGGGGCACAACTAAACGCTTGAGATAGGAATAGGACTGACTTTAGAGACATCCTGTAAAAGAGAAGAAACAATGCTTAGAAACCTAAACAGCTGTGCCTGTTCCCCACTCTATTTCACAGGACAGACTTTTGAACACATGACAGTATTTAAAATTAAACCTTTTGTAATGACAGCCTAAACCTCTGAGCATGACATGGGCAGGCTCTCTTCTTGCTGGGATGATGTCTGTTTCAGGAGGAGCAGCACATTCTCACTTGCTGGGTGCTTCTCTCTGCACCAGTCTGGGCAGCTTCTCCCCTCTTGCTCAAAGCCCTTTTTCTTTTCTGGCAAATGATGCCTAAATGATGCCAAAAAGCATCACCACTGATCTTGGTGGCAGCTCTGGCTGATGGGGACTGGACACTGTTAACTGCTTTAAACTTGTTTATTTCAGGTGCTGCCTGCATTTCCTCACCTAACTGTTCTTACTGGTCCTTTCTTTAAATAGCACCTTTTTGAATTTAATTATAGGCAAACAGACAAAAACAGAAACACATAAAAAAATGAAACTTCATATAATAATATTACAGATAAGAAGGGTTTTTTTCCTCTCAATTTGTCACAACATTTTAATTGATTGAATACAGAAGCAGGAAAAAGATGAGGGCCTGGTGAAAAACTGGGTGGTTTACAGTTATATTTTAATAAAGTGTGTTTCTGGTGGTTTTGTTTGTAAGACTAAACAATCTATATCTCTCAATATGATAACTTGAGCTGTAATATGACTCTCTCTACAAGGTAATGCTCGAAACAGGAACATCTGTCCCCCAGTTACAACCACACCATCTCCCCCTGCCTCCCCATAAAAAGTTTATTTGGAGCAGATCCTCTTTCTCAGACTCATTGCTTAGGGCAGGAACACCAGGTCACTGAGCCTTTCCGAGGTTGAGGGGAGAGGAATTTTCTCCTCTTCCTTTGAGAAGCACGCACAGGATGGGTATGAGATGAGTAGCAATGGATATTAATTGACACAGGTACTAAGCTAACTAGGAAAGGTATTCTCCTTGATTTGTTACTTGCTAACTAACAAGGTGGTCTCATGAGTGAAGTGATGGTTGGTGGATATTTTGGACCACGAAACATTTGAATTTAAAATATCTGATGACAGGAGGCAAATTGCCAGCAAAACTCTGAATGTGGAAAGAGCAGACGTCAGGCTGCTTGGGAAACTAGTTTGTAAGGCCCCTTGGGAAAATGGTTTTGAAGATGCTGGGATCCATCAGAGTGGTCACGTTTTAAACACCACCTTCTCAGAGCACAGGAGCATGCAATTCCAAAATGTTGGAAGTCAAGCTGGTGAGGAAGAAGGCTGGCTTGGCCGACCAGGGATCTTTCTCTGGAGCTAAGGCACAAAAAAGAAAGGGTATGGCCAGTGAAAGCAAGATTAGGTGACTTGGGAGGGTGTTGTGGTTTAAGCCCAGCTGGCAACTAAGCACCACACAATCACTCACTCACTTCTTCCCCATCCTGGTGGGATGGTGAGGAGAATCAGAAAAGAAAAGTAAAACTTGTCAGTTGAGATAAGAGCAGTCTAATAATTGAAATGAAGCAGAATACAATATTGCAACAACAACAATAATAATAATAGAAAGGGAGAAAAGAGAGAGAGAGAAACTCCAAGAATAACAAGTGATGCACAATAGTTGCTCATCACCTGCTCACTGATGCAAAATCCATCTCCAAACCACAGTCAGACCCCCTTCTGTGTAACTCCCCTGGTTTATATGCTGGGCAGGACATGCTGTGGTACAAGATATCCCTTTGGCCAGTTCAGGTCAGCTGTCCTGGCCATGGTCCCTCACAGCTTCTTGCGTGCTTCTCTCTGGCAGAGCTCGGAGCTTGCTTGCCTGGTTGGTGTAGCAGTGTTCGAATTACAAAACACTGAAGAGTCCTGAGGTTTCTATACATCAGGGTTTCGTGATGGTAGATCTTGTGTTCTGGTGTGATGTTGATTAGGAGGAGGTACTATGGATTTTTGGCCAATTAAAAAGTAAACTTATACAGCTGCATTAACAGGCCTGTGTGTCATTCTTCCTTCAGAGGTGAGATCATAGAGACATTTTATGAATACCTCATCCTAATGCAGGAGTTTAAGAGTGAACAAATTACTTGCAACCCAAAGTAGGATTTCTCTCCATTAGCTCTGTAGGTGTTTGCACCAAGAACACTTTCAGTTAGGCAAGGTGGCTGCTGCTCCAGGCATACATGTGCAACAAGTTGGTCTTGAATGACCATGTCATATGCACATAAAAATATCTGAAGTACTATAAACACCAACTGTGATGACCAAAGCTGTTCTTCATTAATTGCTACTTCCTTAAAGAAATTGTAACAGACAATGGCCTGACTTGGCATTTAGTCTATGTGGCCTGGTAAGACCACACATGGAGTGGAAGAAGCAGAGAGTGGAGGAAGGAAGAAGAATATTGGCAAATTAATTGAATTTTTACAGTTATTGTGGAATTGGCAGAAAAAAATGTGCTATTTACACTTACTATCATTAATGTGGCACAAGAATAATAGTCACTGAGAGCTGGTAAGAAAGATCTATACTTACAGAACAGGTTTATATGACTGTAAAATCCTCACTGGTCTCTTTGATCTCTCTATTTTTATGAACTGACATATGAGAAACTTGCAGCTGTCTCCCCTGTAAGAAATATATATATATGAAGGGACCTCTGAAGGTCAGAGCAGGTCTGATTTCAACATATCGTTAGCTGGTTTAGTCTCTTGTTCTGCAATAAAACTGGGGTGCTATGTAGCAAAAAATGATATCCCCTAAAGGAACTTTTTAACAGCATCTTTAAAAATATGCTATGAAGATCATGAGCCCTTGGTCTCTAATAGATCACATTGGGGGTCAATAGGCCCTCTAGAACAGTGAACCTATTCTTTGTCTTCTGAATGACCCTGCCTTTTCATTTTCTCAATCTTGTTCTGAAAGAATCTGCCTGTAGAAATTAGCTCTATGTTAGGTTGTTCGTTTGAAAAAAATCAGTCTCAGGCCAAATTTTTCCAGTTACTCTGAAGGAGATATTCAGGTCATTTTGTTTGCAATTACTCTCAGTTGCCTCTGGAGGAGCTCGACTTCACTGAATATATACAGAAGTCAACCTCCTAATTTGGGAAGATAAATTGTGTGTCTAAATGCAAAAGACATACACATTAATCCGTCACTATCTCTAGAAGTATAAGTGATAAAAATAAAGCACAAAGAAGTAAAATAATTTCTACTATATCCATCTGCTGCTGCTGCAACTAAAAAGGGAATCTGGATATTTAACTTCTAAAAGCAATGCATGCATTCTTTAGTTAATGAGGACTTAAAGGTTATTATACATAGGATTATTTACTTAGAAAAATAACGAGAATTGAAAATCAAATGTGTACCTGGTGAGAAATTCTTCATTTGGGTGTGCAACATATGAGAGAGTAAGAAGACCTACTAAGCTCTGAAAAACAGGTGGCTGGGGTTTTTTTTGTTTTGTTTTCGTGGGAGAGTATCTTTGTTGAAGATATTCAGTCCTGAACCAAAGAAGTGTATCAGAATAGCCCCTGATCAAAATCCATGGCCTTATCTCTCTTTGCTGTCTTTCCTTTATTTTTTCTGAGATATACTGCTAGGGGCAAAAGTTTGAGCAGAACATCTCTAGGTAACTTGAGCTTTTTTTAAAGAGAAATGCCCACAAAACCAAGACCACTTTTGCCGATGAGAATTTAGAAACACACGAAAAAATAAAATTGCAGTCTTTTTCTAGCAATGAGATTATTGAAGGAGTGATAATAGATTTAGATAATTTTGGAAAAGCTGGTAAGCTATAAAATGGAAGGTTTCTGCTTTTGGCTTCTAAATATTTTTCTGAATATTTTATTTCATTTTACAAGCTAATTTCTAGAGTAGTTACATATATATGTATTATATACGTGTGTGTATATATGTATATATACATATAGACACATATGCAAAAAACTTTCCACTTAAAACCAAAACAAAAAAAGAATAATTTTTAATGTTATGTACCACAGAAGGATTCTACAAACAATTCCAGTTTCAAATTTTTGTCAACAGGATACTAGAAGTAATTAATAAATCTCACAGAAAGAATGTGGTTTACATATTGAAAGGAAAAAAACCCCCTCATGAAACAGCACTCCTAAAGCAAGCTAAATATATAACTAGTTCTGAAGAAAGAGGAACCTAAGAGCAAAAAAGAAATGTATTTTCTCAAAGCTGTATTCTACTGTTAGGAACAAAAAAATTTAATTGACGATCCCAGTCTGGCACTGTTCCTAAAATTTTTCTTATATTAGTAATTTTACACACAATGGGTGATTACTAATGTATATAGAGAAAAAAAAATTGTTTCCTTTGGATAGGCCAGTTCTTCTCTTCAAAAAGAAAAATAAAAGCTCTCCCTTTCTCGCGTCTCATGGAAAGGCACTTCAAACTAGTGTGGGTGATAAGAGGACCAGAGCAGCAACATGAGAAAAGAGCAGATGCTCCACTTCCCTCCCTGTGTGCAGCAGGCTTGCAAGCCAAAATTAAGAGGGAGAAGCTCAGAGCGCCAAAATCCAAATCCTGTCACAAGTAGCTCCCTCTTCACCAGGAGGAGCCAGGCTGTCCCCAGGGAGTCCCAGGGGGAGATGCCCTTCCTTCTGTACGAACCTGCACTGGGGACTGGGGGAATGGTGCTAGAAAAAGATAGTGTGAACGTCTCCAGCTTGTCCAGCTCTCCAGCTGAGACTGTCCTTTCATGAGACAACCTGCTGCAGACTCACAAGGGCTCTCTATTATTGTTTCATTGTGAAAAATAAAGCTCACAGCTTTGGCCTTCAGGCTCAACCATTTTCTCATACCTATCTACACAGATTTTTCTGATTCTGACGCAGGCAGAGGGTTCAGACAGGACTTTAAAGGCAAACTTGGCACAACAGAGCCTGAGCCTCATTGGCAATCCTCCTAACCAGTCCTCTTGGCTGGAGGTAGGATTGACATTACATTGAGTGGAAGCTTGACAGGCATGACCAGAGACTGTGATTGAATGGCAAGGGAAATTCTACAGACCCAAAGACCACTTAAATGAAAGATGAACTAATCAGGATAGCATGCAAAGAACACTTAAGGCCTCATTGCCTTGTGAATTTATTGGTTATTTCCCTCTCAACTCCAAGTCTTCCTCTAAGTGTCCTTAACTGTGATTTGTTGTGATTTGCTATATACTGAATATTGTGCGGGGGGTGGGGGGTGGAAAAAGGTTTAAATTTTATTAACTTATGTTCATAAACTCCTGAAAATTTATAACTTCTCTCTCCTTCTCTCCCTCTGTATCTCGTTGTCTCTCCATGTCAATATATTGTCGTCCTACAGCAGAGCACAGTAGCCGTTGCACTTAGTTATACAATGCAACTGTTTCTCAGAGACAGAATTGGAAAATTTCTTGTAGTATAACTGAATGGAAAATGCATGTTGGCTGAATGAAACATTACAAATTGGATCATGAGATGAAGGGTTTGAGTGTACTCTCAGCAAATTTGCAGATGACACAAGGCTGAGTGGTGTGGTTGGTGCTCGTGAAGAACAGGATCCATCCAGAAGGACCCGGACAGGCTTGAGAAATGGGCCCCTGGGAATATCTTGAGGTTTAATAACATCAAATGCAAGGTGCTGCACCTGGGTCAGAGTAACCCCCAGTATCAATACAGGCTGGGGAATGAACAGATCAAGAGCGGCCCTGCCGAGAAGGATTTGGCAATGATGGTGGAGGAGAGGCTGGACATGACCCAGAAATGTGTATTTGCAGCTCAGAAAGCCAAATGTGCCCTGGGCTACATCAAAACCATCTCTGGAAGTGTTCAAGGCCAGATTGGATGAGGCCCTGAGCAACCTGGTCTAGTGAAATGTGTCCCTGCCCATGGAAGCGGGATTGGAACTGGTTGATCTTTAAGGCCTCTTCCAACTCAAGCCATTCTATTCTATGATTGGAAGATTGGAGTCTGAGTTTGATGTATTCAGTTCTTGAGGAAGAGCATTATCGCTCTGCTCATCATCACATGCCCACACACCTATCATGTGGTCATAACGATTTTACTTTGTACTTTTCATAACACATTTTATTGTTCTCCTCCCTTATTTCACTTTCATTTCCTATTTTATGGGGAACTTCTTCTGCAGAGCAAACAAAGTGACTCAACATTAATCTCAAATGTCTATATTCTCTTTAGTCATTATGTTTTGTTCTCATTTTAGATGACAAAATAGCTTGTGCTAGCTACCCAGTATATTTTGTGTACATATGCATTAAATGAAAGCACATGCAGGGAACACTTCATGTCATGCTACAATGATGCTGAAGACACACACCTGTATTGCATGTTCAGACACATTTCTTCATCTCACTCCAGTAAAACCACTGCGTTAGCTGCCAGGATCGCTTTATCATTTCTACAAGTAAACAGTTATCTTCTTCAGCATAAATTCATACTTAATCTTTTTTTGTTGTTAATTATGAAAGTGGTTTCAGTAATTTTTAGTTTGCATAGTTATGTGTCACAGTGTCATGTGGGAATACCTATACTAGAGAACTGCATTATGTTTCAGGTTTCTTGTTGCATGTTATCCAGATGTTAATGTAAATAAATTTTGAATTATCAGTGTAGAGGATTTCATAACATTTTCTTCACTTAAGCTTGTCCTTCAGGCTAATTTTTAGCCTACTGGAGAGGATTTGAAGGCTTGTAACAGCTAATGCCAACACTTCCTACATGTTTTATTCATGTGAAGGTGTTTGCCCTGAAGTAAATGACCAGAGTGCAATCTAATTTCAGGCTATGTGTACTAATACAGACTATGAGCACTCTGCTTGTTCTGTACTACAAGATTAATACCTTATTTTAGTATGTGAAAAGTAGAATCAGCAAGTTTTGAGCTCAAGTCAGACCATGGGAAGACTAGAGAAGATTGCATCCTAAAATCATGACTTTTTCAGAGGATTTTAGCAGTATTGAGAAATTTTAGGTTTTTATATTGGACTGAAATTGGGACATAATCCCAAAGGATTTAACCAGGAGAGGTCTTCGGCCTGTGTATACATTACATGCAATTTTCTCAAGTTTAAAAAAGTTGAAGGAACTACATTTTAATGGCAATGATTAATGGAGACAGTACCTAGAAACCTCTCACCTACTTCACCCAATTAGGGCTCATGCCCATTAGCATCTTTTCCACTACAACACTTTCTCAGCATCACAGTCTTGAAGGAAATTTGTGGGGTTAGAACTGCAACTTAAGTGAACCCTATTAAAAATATCTTCCTGCGAAACTTGGGGCTGTCCTGCTCTCACCAACCTGACCATGTTGTTAATGTCCCCCAGTCACCTGACCTGGGAGCAATCCTGCCTTACCTGTACCTCTACAGCACCTTGATCTGAGTCAAAGTGCCTCAGTTGCACTTCTCCACTTGAACTTTACTCTGGAAAATCTCATGCTCAAATGCATCCTTAACAAAGCAGACTTTAATTCTGACTCCACAAAATACCTGCTGTATGCTTTCAAAAACTGCCAGAGCCGTGAGTTAATCCCTTTTGCATCTGATTTCTCAGGCAGGTCATAGCCTCTGGAGAGGTTATACAGATTTCGTCTGCTCCGGAAGAGCAGGATTTATTTTTCAATTACCAGAGGCAAATCTAGTCAGGATTTGAAACCTTTCTCAACACTTACCCTAAAATCATTGTAGATAGAGGAAGTTATCACTGTTGTTATTAACATTATATGCTAAAGGGTGTTTTCAAAGAATGCACAAACTTCTACTTACTCTTAGAAAGGTAAATGGTCTTGATCAAGGTCCAAGCTTTAGAAAAGCTGACATGTCTGTTTTTGAGGAATATAATAACCTCGTAGATCTATCACTGAAATAAAATTAGATGTTGGCAAAAAGGAAATTGTATTTTTTTCTTAAATATATGAGGAAAAGACATCTTGACAGGCTACCTTTGCAGCTGGAAGTAGAAAACTGAGTCACATGCATCACTAACATGTTCTGATCAGACTTTCTGCAGCCAGTTCTCCCTGCAAGGAGAGATGATGATGATGGAAGTAGGTCTTCAGTCAGCCTAGTGACCCTGTGGGTAAGAGTTTCACAGCAACGAGCTTGGGGCAGACATTGGGTCTGATACACAGCAGGTCTGTACGCAGTGTTCCTCTTTAACCATCACAGGCTAAATCACCATCACCTCTTTTAAATTCAAACTTATCTCTTCACCTTTGCAGACCAACCATGCACCACTACACTTGCTTTCAATTTATTGTCCTTCTCTGCTCTCCAACATTACAAAATTGTAAAATAACTGGCTCCTGTTTCTTAGTCTTTGATTCTATCTTTCTTTTAATCATTTTTTTTGTGCCAAATTCAGACATTATCCAATCACATACCCTTAAAAACCCCAACCAACCAACCAAAAAAAACCCCAAAAAACCCACAAAAAAACCCAATTAAAAACTTATTTATTTATTCTGCAGGTGTCTTGATACTGTTATGTTTTAATTAATGTATTTTGTTTGGTGCCTAGGACAGCTAGAGAAGGAGATTTTGATGTTAACTGCTTGTCATCAGGCATTTTGATATATTGGAAAATATTTACTGAAGGCAGGTTTTATATATTCTACAGTCGTTCAGGAATCAAATACTTACATTTGATTTCCATGGACATGATGTTTGCTGCAGGAACATGGGATAATTTTTCAGTCACCCTACTCCAGTTAATGAGGTTGCAAGTAAGTGGCACACACGTTATTCCTTTTCCAACAAGTTGGAATATTTCACTATTGGTTTAGATATTTTTTAAAAGATGGAATGGCATTTTAAAGATATTAACAGAAAAATTCTATCAAAGTTTTAAAACAGTGTTTTTCTTTTTGTATTAAACAGATACTGTCAAAACCAGAAGGACAAGTATTCAATTTCCCATGCATTGCTGCTAACATTTCCATCCCTTTTTTTCAATGCCTTGAGGGAACAATTCAAATCACAGGAACAGAGACAGCAAAGGGCAGCAAAGAAGTGTGCAACATTAATCTAAACTGAATCCTAATAAAGTCAATAGTAATTGCTCTGTGACTACAATGGCTTTGAATCATGTCCTGAGGGGTAGCTTTATAAGGTAATGTAGGTGCCAGCATTTTTGTAGATCCCACTTGATATCTATCTGCATGTTTAGGTAGCTGAATAGTAATGAAATTCTGTACTATCAGATATTCTTATGTCTTAGACAAGGTCAGATGTATCTGCTATTGCAGTCTGTATTACAAATTTTTGAAGCTGTTGGGCAGCACCACTTTACTTCAAGTGATTATGAGAAGTCATTAAATTCTTACCTGAAAGTCAGAAGGCAAATAGTACTCTTCAACCACCCATCACTGATTTCTACATGAAAGGCAAAGGCAGCTCAGGAATTTCAAACTACTTGTAATAGAAGTTTTGCTGAGCATGGTCCTACACAGGCAGGTGTCTCTGCATGCGAGAGTAGGACACGACGGGGAGAGGGACAGCGGGGTGGTGTGAGGAAGCTTGTAGGAGAATCCTACAAAAGCAGCAAGAGCAGCATTGTGGGATAGGGAAGAAGCCAGCAAGAGTCTTTGCAGTTCCTGGACAAGAGAACACTTGTGCTGAGAAAATGAAAATATTTACAGTGGCTGATGCAATCTTTGTTATGGACAAAAAACCAATACTTTGTCCATTCTTATGAACTAAAGCTTGCAGAACAATCAGAGTAAGAAAAATGCAGGACCCAAACATGAAGTTCTCCAGTTATCTGGAGCAATCTACAAGACTTTAATCTATGGCTAGTTCTTTGTATTAGGAGTTGCATGCATTGTGCCAGTGTGGTGTCTATTCTTCCCATCCATTCCTTCTCTAGCAGCTGCTGTGTCTTCATCTGTGATAGGGTTACTGTACACTTCCTTATTTTTCTTTCCTGAATCACTTTTGAGATCAGTTATTGCTATTTCCTTTGAGTCTTGGTGTTCTTTATACAGTTAATCTGTCTAATTCCTAAATCTTTACTGAAGCACTTGCTTTCAAAGTCACTTAGACACTGGCTTCTGCCTTCAGTGTGTTCCCAACGTATGCATTTGAACAGGGAATGCGTAGACAGATTATGAGAACCACACTGTGGTCTGTAGCATGGTTTTCTCTTCCTGGAAGCTCTATGGCTGTATCCTGAATGCATAGGAGGAAAAAAGATTTAGGTACACACAACATCCGCCCACCACTGGGTTCCCACTGTGAGGAACCCTGGAACTGCAGACAGATAGGGAAAATTGGTGCCCTTTGGTGGGTCCCCAGATCTGGAAGAGAAAGGTACATTATGAAGCACACTTGTTCCTGGCTGTAGGGACAACGTGGGACACATATGGTCTACACTATTGGTGATGAAAATTTTTTTAAGCTGAGAAGGCCAGGCTCTGCTTTGGTACTTGATGACATTCTTTGCTTCTGTTGACTGCCCTTGCTTAGCGTCCTCCTGTGAGTTAGAGGTGAGTTACCTCTTGCATGTCATTGCCTTCTACTGGGATACAGTGGGAGCAGTTGTTCAGTAGGTCCATTTCTGGAGGATATTTTACCCTGGTTGGTTGGTATCTTTGTCTATTTTTGTAGGGAGGGACAGTCCTTAAGACTTTTGCCTGTACTTGTAATTTAGAAGGCTAGAGATGACAGTACCCTTTTAATATTCTGGTGCAGTGTTTTTCTGTTTTGCCAAACTTGTTTAATTTGATTTTTTTAAAAAATTGTGATAAAGTCAATGACTAACAGTGGGATTTTGAATGAGTGTGTGTTTGACAGGAGAGTTTCATTAGCCCATTTATGCAAGTTCCCATTTACTTTAACTGTTCAAGCAGAACCTTGGCATAAAACTTTGATGAGGTTCATGGGTTTTGTTGGAATGCAATAGACCTTCAAGATGTTCCAAAATGAGTTGCAGTGGCAGCTGTCAAGTGCTTCCATAAGCCCAGATAAATTTAAGTCTCTAAATACTGTTTGAAATCTGCCTCTAATGGAATTAAACTCCACAATTTCTGGATTTTAAACCTGCTGTCAGTTTTTTTCTTGATTTAAACCCTGCCATATTTAAAGACATACAATGACTGCACTGGTTGGATGACTTCTTCTAGTTTCATCCTATAGCTCATATCCATGAAACCCAGGACCACCTATAAATCACAGATGTATGGGTCACATGAAATCACAGACATTTCCTGCTTTAGCCTGGTATATACTTTTCCCAACCCAAATGATGAGTATTTACAAATATAGGAAATAGAAGACAAGCTCAGAAATATTATTTAATGATATCTTATTTCATAGCAGAATGTGCAATACTAACTACAAACACAGAAAAAAATGCAGAAGTAAGGTCTAAATAAAAATCTCCTACATTCCTTTTTATTTTCTGCTTAGCTAATGCACTGCTGCTGAGACATAAACATGCCACTCACATCCTTAGGAAATACTGAAAAGCAATTCTTTAACCCATTTTCATCAGACTGTAGCTCATGTTCAAACCTGTCTGATTACATCAGCAAGACAGAATAATTTTTAATACTATGGCACTACTGTACTGTGCCCACAGAAAGCTAAGTGCTAAGACTCCTTTCATCAGAATGCAAATACAGTGGAACTGCTTTGAGATTCTGCTTCAGTGTGACTTCCTTAATGTTTTCTGAACTGAAAATGTACAGGAGCAAGCCTGGTTACTATAGCAGCTCAGTATTTGGTTAAGTATTCAGAATTTGTATCTGCACATCAGATTTATGACCCTTGTTCAGTAAGTTAGAAGACGTTGAAGATAAAAATTTGAATGAGTGAAAACATTTTGTTGTGACAATTCGGAAATTAAACATTCTAATTTTTCATCTTGAAAATGTCTGTAGAGAATGGGAAAGTAAACAACTTCCAAACTGCTGTTACTGTTCCAGTAAATATGTCCGATTGCTTAGTGCAGAGGGGAGCAGAAGGAGCTGTTCAGGAACAATTCAGAATGTCCTGTACCCTTCACCTCTGAGAACTGAGTGTTGACACACCCATGCGCAGGGGAGGGAACTGCATTCTGGTCACCACAACTCAGCAATGTCTGTTACTGACTTCAAACCCTGAGCCTGGACCGAAATAAGGGGAAATGGACCTTTTGCTGTCTTTGCTAAACCAAGTAGCAAGTTTGAATCAGCCAGAATACCTTTTGGTGAAAAAACCCCCACTGCTCAAATAGTTAAGTCTGCTTTTCTACAGGAAAATTTGAATAGATTAGTGTATGTTAATGATTTCTTTAGGTAACTGTCATTCACCTATTAGAAAAATAAGTGTACCATCCCACAAAGAACAGCACTACTCACTCTTTGCCATCCACATGGAGATTGGACTCACCAAGTGCAACAAACCATCCCGGGAGGGATTTGCACAGGACAACACTTCCTCCTTAAGACAGCTCTGCAACTGTCAGATGGGGAGGATGTAGCTGGAAAAAAAAAAGTCTACCACCACCTACTACCCACTCTCCTAAAATGTGATCAAAGTGCCCCAAGTGAATAGAAGCAAAGAGACAAAGACATGACACTGCTGAGATTCTTGCTCCCTGAAAGCCTTGGAGAGGAGTTCATCACAGACATGGTCTGTCCAGCTGAGGTGATGAGCGTCGCTGCACAGGATTTATTTCCTTCAAAATCTGAGATACCAGAGGTGCATTTGAGAGTGGGGAGTGATTATTTTGGATCTCTTTGCTGAATTTGGCCCTTACATTATATCTGCTTTTTAAATGCCCAACTCATTATGCTGCTCCCTCTGAAAAGTAAATTTATGTACCTTGAAAATACTTTCAAGTATTTGAGCACAAAGAAGGATCCTTTAGATTGCCTCAGATTCCTCTGCTCTAGCAAAATATTACAAATATTTATACTGTTTGAAATACTACTCAGTTTTTCTATCTGTTAATAAGAGCTGCAGTGTATGTTACAAAATTTTCTAAACAAAGTTCTATTCTCTATCTCTTTAACAAGATTAAAATATTTTAATTTTTTATGTTTTTATGCTGAATATGGTATATTATCTGATTAAGTCCATTGCTAAAAATCTTTAAATCTCTGATTTCAATCTGGACAAAGCCAAGGACTCAGAATATATCCCAGTATTTCAGGTGTTTCTAAACATGGCGTGAACAACTATCACAGAATAATTTCACTGTTTCCACTGAAGCAGGTAACATGACGTGGAAGTCCCTTAGTACATACAGTTCCAGAAGGTTTTGCATTTTCTTAAACAGGCTTTGAAGGAAGTCCTAACAAGCTATTTTTGGCTGATGTCCAGTTCAGCTAAATGAAATACCATGTCATTGAAAGCAAAGGGATAAGGTAAAGCTTAAAATATTCCACCAGGGACGATACCTTAATTACTGCTCTGTTTCAGCAATTTATGTCCAGCAGATAGTCATCATTCCTCAGATTAGGCATGCTACATGCAGCTGAACATTTTTAGGGCAAGAGGCCACTAATATGCCCATTTCTTGTCAGGCTGTATTTGCAGCAGCATATTTGTTTAGACATAGAGTGAATGCAATTGAAAGCAACTCTCTCCCTTGTCTCACCTTGCTGTGCTTTGGTTCTTGACATGGAATGGTCTTGAAACACATCCTCTGGGTTCCTCAGAGCTGAAGCGAAGCTGGAAGACAATATGCAGAAGCCCAGTTAATGGCCATTCATTCAGTCTAAGAACCAGACTATGACACCTCTCTAAAACAAACTGCCCTGAAAAGCACATAATGTGGTCAGTGAGCCCTCATCACCAGCTGTTTTGCCCTCGAAATTTTTCCTGTTGTGCCATACTATGTGTCAATGTGACTGATCAGTCAGGGTAAGTAATGTTAAATACTGCCCACTAAACCAGCCCAGGATAATATTTGTTCCTTTAATGCAATTTCTTTAGCCTTGAGAGAGAAAAACTTATTAAACCCATAAACAACTGGAACCCATGATATTTATAAAGTAGATAACAGTTTTTCTTGTGACCTTTTCATAAATGCATGCTTTGTGTAATTAAAAATGATCTAGAATGTGATTATTAGAGCTATAGGACAAAATTATCATATTACTGCTTTTATTAATGGGCTATTCATCCAGCTGTTCTCTCTTGAGAAAATCTGTTCAGACTGTTTTCCCCTCGAAATAAAATGTCTGCATCCAAGACTATCTGTTCTGCTTGCTCTTCGTGATCCTCGTGGACCAGCAATATTTTATTACCCCAGAAAACTACCATGTACTTTAGAAGCAGAAACCATCAGTTTCTTCATAGTCTTTCACTGAAGCTTGAAGGTTTTAACAGTAAGTGGAAATAAATGATAATGCAGTCACTTTGGTATTTGCCTATACTCATACCCAAGCAGTTTGTGATGATACCTTTCAGAAGTTCACAAATCTTAAAGAATAACCTTTATCATAATGTGTCAGGTCATTCCTATCTCATTCCTTTTTTTTCCCTTCACCTTAACAGAATTAGGGAAATTACATCTCAGTAACAAGCTGCACACAGTACCAGAGTTTTTCATCTTCCCTTGCAGCACTAGGACTAAATGTCAGCAGTGCTGTTCACACTACCAGGAGTTTGCTCTGACAATTCTATTTACAGAATACTTATATTCTATTTATTGCTCTTACAGAACTGTATGAGCTAGAACTCCTACTAAAGCAGTCCTCATAGAAAAAAATTTGATGCAGGAGATGGGGCTTTTGCAGGTCTCTCTGATTGAACCATTCTTTCTTCTTCAGCAGCTTTGCCAGACCATCTCTCCATCTGCTCTCCTCAGGAACTGAATGTTACCTTTCCTTAACTAAATAAAGAGCCTTCATAGCTGGGATTTAAAAATACTGTTTAATATGGAATCTCCTGATCCAAGCATTAGCTGAGGTGGTATAATGCTTATTTTGTATGTGAGCCCTGCATGGGTAACACTTTCATCCAAACACTTGTTGGATTTGCAAAACCTTTAACAAATTAAACATCTGAATTATTACCAGCCCTTCCCTAACTGTTGTACCTGCCACCTTGCCATGGTGAACTGTCATACAATTTACATTTAATTATTTCAGGAAAGAAACAGCTTTTGAAAAATTCTTGCAGAGTTTGACCTTCTGAATGAAGTTATCTTTAAATTTTGAGAAAAAAAATTAGGCTGATGGTATCTAAACTTCACAGTCTTTTTCTTTCCTAGTATTTCAAAATGATTATATCTTCCATGATATGTTTGAAGACCTATGTGAACACCACTCAAAATCTGCCTCCCTAAAATAGTCAACCTTTTTTTCTAGCATAAACTTTATAAAACAACCTAACTTCATTATTTTTCAAAGCATTAATAATCTCACAGAAATTAACTTGCAAGGTGTCACCTTGAGGACGAGATAAGACTGGTCTGTTAGACTGACTTGGTGAAAATATGACTATTTGACCCTTTCATGCACTTGCTAGGACAAAAGTATGGGCTATTTATTTTAACTGCTCTCAGACCTCAGAGTACCTGACCTAGAAAAACACTGGATCTGAGCTTCAAAAACCTCACATTCATTAACTCAGATCAACTGAAACTCGGATTAGTTAATAACCTTTGGGGAAATTACCTGATTTAATTTGTCTATGAATTGCAATATTCATGCTGTGAATGGCACTGAATTCAGTCTACGTGGTTTCAAATACTTAAATTTGTCTATCAAACAGTATATTGGATTTTACTTTTAGTATTGAGTTACAAAAAAATTAAAAGTCTAGAACCATTTGAGTCGAGCCACAGCTGCCATTGACTGAAAATATCACTTCGCTGAAGGTTTTTAGCTTATGTTGGAATGCCTTTTCTACATGTAGAGATAACCATCTAAGCAGGAATCCTCCTGAGGTATCAGTGTTCTAAGGAAACTACTTTAAAGTTTTATGGGTCAACAGCTAGATATGGGAAAGACATGCCTTTTTAAAGAATATCCATAACCTGACACATCTTGGTATATCCCATATTAAACAGGTAACAATCCCCACTGAAGCATACTTACTGTGTGAGTTGTGAGAAGCAACCAAGTGAAAGCTTTGACTTAACACCCTTCAGTGCATTTACTCGTGTGAAGCCAAGTGAGAAGAGTTTTGGGCTTATCGTGGCTGTTGATGCTTTTCCTGGAGACTCCTGGCTCACTCCACTGATAAGGCTTAACAGAATTTCTGAGATTTATGCAGGATGTGCTGTTGGAATAGGATGTCCTTGATGCCTTGAGCTGAGTTTTGGCATGCTGAGAGAGCCAGTCAACCTGCAGGGCTTGAAAAGTCATGTAGTGAAGAGGCAAATGGGCAAAACTGGGACTTCACCAGGTGGACACAGCCTGCTGCTATACCAGAGGCAACAACAACGACCTGAACAAGAGCCCTGGGGGGCCCTACAAGGCAGTCTACTGCACATGGAGGAGACAACAATCCACGTGCAGCTGATCTGAGCAGTGCAGGCCTGTGCTGAGCCCTGCTGTACTACAGCTGATGGCTTTGAGGACTGTGCCGTGCTGCCCCTTGCTGTACAGTAAATGCAGCCAGCTTGTCAAAACCAAAGAGCCCATTGGCAGCACCTATTTGTCACCAGCCATGATGCCAACAGCATGATCCTGACTTTGTCTTGAAGTGAAGCAGCATGTTTTTCTACAAACACTCTTTTTTCCCCCATAGTAAATATGATGAATAGAGTTGCTTTGCTTCTAAGAAAATCCTATAAAAACTCTGAAGACAGTGCTGGTGGACCTCACCACATGGGAAGTCTGAGCAGTGTGCCATGGCATGGCCAGAGGTCTATCTTGCATTGTATCATTGGGTATTCCCAGCATCAGTGGGGGCACAAGATCCTATTACTTGCTATCCCTTTTGTGGCATATTAATAACATGGTTAACTTTCCTCACAGTGCTTTTGCCTTTCTTCCTGGGATCAAAAAGGACCAGCACCTCCTGGTGCCAAACAGGCACTATTTGAACTCGTCTGTAGGATTCATGAGATGTCCTGCTTACTGTTATTGGAATTATTTTGACAGAAAACACAAAATATTTTCCATACCTACTGCTCCTGCCCAGCAAAGGGCCTGGCTGTGGGTCCATGACCACACAAAATATTGCTGATGACACACACATTGTGTAGCACATACAAGAGGCAGTGCTGACTGACCAGAAAGCATCAAGCTTCACCCATCTTCAATCTGGAGGGGATGGGGAAAAGTGAGTCCTGCTGTGCCCAGAGGGAAGGTCCTGGGAGCCAGGTGCAGCTGGCCAGCAGCTGGGTACAGCATGTGCGGGTGAAAGATGATGCTTGCCCACATGTTTGGGACAACACAGAGAGATGCTGCTTACAAGATATGCAGAGAAAGACATTCCCTTAAAGTTCAAAGAAATTTCTGCTTTTAAGTGATTGCTGCTTGTGTGTAGGACAATTTTTGGCTCATTCTAAGTGACCCAGGAGTACTTTCTAGGTCTCTCCACCCTTTGCCTTAATCATTTCTGCAATGTAGATAATGAGATGGCTTTGCAAATCATTTTGTATCTGTAAAGTGCTTTGAGAAAACGAGATGAAAGACACCGGGAGCCTCATCCTGCCAAGCAGAGATCTGTCAGGATCTCCCAGAATAGTGCCCAGTTAATATTCAAGCTACTGAGATATTGCTATTGAACATGTCAGGTGATTATGTCCTTCTCACACTGGCTGCAAGCAATTATTGGGATCATTTTCCCAGATTTTCTCTACCTACAGGCCTTGGTATTCAGCCACATAAGTTTTTGTCTGACTCTCTTTCATTAGTGAAACTACCATAGGAGTTGGATTACAGATACTCAGGCACAAAAATAGTTAATTACTTCCAGCCCACCTGAGGGGAATCCTCCAAGGCACCTAGGCATACAAACCCCAAAAGAAAATGATCCTCCCTAAGGCTACAGCCAACTATGGGAGATCATTCACAGTCTTCAGTTAATCACTTCATAGCGATTTTTTTTTCATATTTAGTTCTTGGTCTTTTTTCTCTACTCAGAATCTGTTGCAAATCCTATGATTTGTGATTTTGTCCTTAAGTTAGCAATTGTGTCTAGCAGAGTGGAAGAGACGCTCAGAGATTTTACTCAAATTCATGCTGAAATGTGAGTGCAGCTTGCCTCACAGAGGAACAAATTATTGCCCGGATTATGAGGGAGGAAAGGAAACAAATACTCAGAGCAGAAAAACCTTGCCCCCACCTTACTGTCAGAGTGGTCCTGGAGTATTGCATACAGTCTCTGGATGTGAGCTATTTATGCATCTGGAGGTTGGACATCTTGGGGTTTTGTCTCTGCCTCTCTTATGAGGCTTTTACAAACCTCTTGGTGAGATGCATGCTCACTGATGGACTCACTAAAGATAAAGCCATTTTCAGAGTAAGTGCTATGAAAATAACTTCATAACATCAAATGTCTTCATAACATCAAACATAATCATAAGCAACATCGTTTCCCAAATGCCACCAAAATTGAAACTGGAACACATTTCAGCCATCTAAGCATCTGAGCACTTTCTTTCTCTAAATCGCTTGTCCAGGGAAAGGAAAAGAAAAGGAGGTGTTAAAGCTTTCTGAGGCTGGAGGACATAAATTATGCACCTGTAATTATTAACAAAGCTACAGGCTTTGTATATAAAATAGATAAAATTTATTTCTATTTTTATTTATAATATTTAATATGGGCATTTTAAAGTCATTCTTATTTATTATCTTATTGTCAGCATTGCCCTGGAGAATAATATTTTCAACAATCAGTGAAGTTTCTAGAGGTGTCCATTGTGAATTCTATTTTTAAGACCTATGGGAACAATAGACATAAATGTTCCCATACCTGAGAAAAGCTTGGGAGTGGGGTTCATTGTGCCATATATATATGTACATAAATATTTAAGCTACTAAGCAGAAAGCATAGAGTTGTGTGGGCACCATGCTCAGATAATTTCCTTTCCTTTCCTTTCCACGGACAATTTCTGTCAAGAATTTGAGAAATCAGAGGCTGAGTCTGTTCTTCTTTAATGCACATTTCTATTCACACATAGTTTTGTGTATGTGTAATTGGAATCAATCTCACAGCTCCTGACTGGAAAATCATTGTGCTTCTAGAAAAAATGTTCAATAAAAATGTATGCTTTTTAGTATTACACAAACTGAGATTGAGTTAAGAAGTCTCCCAGGTAATCCTGTAATGGTGAAAATATAAGAACATTCCAATACTTCTTAAAAATATATTTGTTTAGACAAGCATGTATTTTAACCAAATATTAAGGGCTGCCAGTAATACTGTTTTATGGATATTTTTCATCTTTGTTCTAGACTATTATAACATTACTATATAAATATATAGTAATAATACATTAATATATTAAAATTTTATTAAATATATTTATATGTTTGGTTGTGCTGGGTATTTTAAAAAACCTGTTTGATTGTATTTTAATTCTAGAGCACAATGTTTTCTGTGGTCAGACCAGTTAAACAACTATCGTAATACCACTTAATCAGAAATTCAGTGACTTTTGATCACCTTTTGATGATAGTCCTTTCATCTCTTTCATCTCACATTCTTCCCCTTTTCATATCTTCTTTGTATGTTTCCCTATCCTAATACTGTCTGCAACATTATAGCAGCTTCTTTCTAATCATATGTTTGTATTATTTTGCATAATAATATCCTTGAACATTTGCTTTTTTTTTTTTTTGGTCTGTCTTTCCTTGTAAATACTATTGTGTTTCAAAACATTACTGTAGTTTTGAGAATGGTATATCTCTCTTTCTATGATACTTAATCTTCCTTCCAAAAAAAAAGAAAAGGAGCAAAGCTGATGAGGAAAATAAAGATGCCTGAATGCTGGTGCTACAAACCTGATCTTGCATATTCAATGTCAGCCTTCTTCCTCACTTCATCTGTATTGGGAACATTAAATAACAATACAAATACATTTCCATATGCAGGTATATTAAAGTAACAAAAGTCTGATCAGCCTTTCAGAGGGATTTCTAGCATGTTCATCTACCATAAACCATAAACTCTATTTCTGTTAAGTAGTCTCTGTTGTCTGTGCTGTTGGTATTTATTTAGAGGGGCATCTAATTGCTCTACAAAAGCTATGAAAATCCAGATGAATTTCACTATCCTTGCTGTGCACAGTGCCTCCATGAATTCAAATACAATTGCTAGCCTCTCTTTTTAAATGTTTTTTGGAAAAGCAAAACCAAGATATATTTATGTCATAGAAAAAAAGAGTCCATGGATATGCATATTTATGTAATGACTTTTTTACAAAGTTAGTGCTAAGTACCTGTTAATAGAAAAATAAAAGTTTCTTTTTTTTTTTTAAAGGAAACCTGAATGCCTCAGTCACGAGATTGTTATGAATTGTACTTTGATATTTCCAAAATTCTGGCTGAATCCAAGTATCTAAATGCTGCCACTTACCATTGTAATGAACAATTCCTCTGTTATCCTTGGCTGTAGTACACACCACCTGGAAGGAGTATACATGGAGATGTACTTGAACTGAGACCTCAGACAACTGCAAGTGGAAACTTTCAGGAGATTCTTTTCAGGGCCTGAACAAGCTGATGAAAATGAATCTACACAGGAACCACTAACCAAAGGCAATTGAAATGCCTCATGATTTATGCAAGAAAATGGTGAAAACTGAAGACGAATTTTTGCTAACTTTGCAAATCCTAGGGAATTGCTGGCTGATGAAAACCATTTACGTAAAGTACCAGCTGGGTTTCCATTTCCTTCAACTACTCTGTATTTGAGAAATAATTGCACATTTTCCATCAGCAACATTTCTTTCAGCACTTACACGGCGGCAGAACAATTTGAAGGAGAATCAGCTTTACAATAATCCCTGAATAAAAAGAATCAAAAACCTCAATGTCCCCCAAAAGAAACAAAACCCTCTAAAATCCCAACCCTTTCCTCACAGAGCATTGCTTCTTCCACACCTTGCAACGACGGGAGCAGCTGCCCCGTGGTCAGTGCAGGGTCTGGCGTGGAGGATGGGCAGGGGTGCTGCTGCCCAAACCCTGCCCTTTGCTTGCTGACACCCAGGACACAGCCGACATGGAGGACTCCCTCCAACTGCACCTACCAGCTGGCTTTACGTCTAAAACCTGCTATTCTTGATTTCAGCTACTCAACGAAAGGTAATGGCCTGGGGTGAGCATTTATTCCATGTTATTTATAGCTTCTTGGCTCATTTTTTAATCACAGAAGAAAAATGTGAACGCAGGAGTGTAAACATGTCAAGCTCCTCCTGGAACCTGCTTCCCTCCAGTAACTGTAGTTAAGAGGTTTGATGTTCAAGGACTTTATGATGAACAACATTCAGAAATCTGAAAAATCTTCGTAACTGCAATTTTGGAGTCTTATTTATCACACAAGTTAATCTCAGTCTCTCACTAAGTTAAGTACAATTCCTTTGTCTGGCAGCAGAATATCACCTTTATTACAGGGTAGCGACAATGGCACTATTAGTAGCAAATCAGTCAAAACCAGATACAGGCCTGGAGTAAATAACACGCCCTTGCCAGAGGACAAGTCCAGCAATGATGTGTCTTTGCTAAAAATTCAGTGCAACATGTTTGATAAATCCTTCAAAGTTCAAATAGCACGTTCCTTCACTGACAAACAGAGATTTGAAGGTGTTTAGAGGATATTGTGTTTGAATTTGTCTTTTAATAGCATTAACCAAGCTCTGAATGATACCAGTTTTATCTTCCAACGTAATCTGAAATATTTAGATTTCTCCAGTCATCAACTGGACTTAGATTCATTATGATTTTCATTAACCAACTACTTTAGGGGCATTGGACTTTGGTAAAAAAAAGCATTTTACTGTGGCAGGGATAATACATAAGTTGAGTTTTATATTTCTCTTTTTTTTTAAGACCTTGGAAACAACAAAACAGGATTCAAGATTTAAGGAAGTCTACCTCAAGTGTATGCACATGAATAAGGAGGTGCCAAGAGGACAGAATGATGGTGGAAGCTCTCACACTTTCTTTGGAAATCACATGTGGATGTGCCTCTGAAGTGCTGTACAGGAATGTCCTCGCACTCACAAAAAAGGAAGAACTGGCCAAGGATGTGAAGGTCAGGGGCAACCTTGGTTTCCGTGACCGTGAGATGGTGAAGATCAGGATTCTGAGCGGAGCATCCTGCAAAAAGCAGGGGTGCAACCCTTCTCTTCAAAAGAAAAATCCAAGGGTGAAATGGCTTGCCCAGAGAGGTTGTAGGGTCTGCATCCTTGGGGACAACCAAAATCCAACTGGACACAATCCTGAGCAACCTGCCTTAGCTGATCCTATTCTGAGCAAAGGGACTGTTCTAGATGACTTCAGTGGTTCCTTTCAGCCTCAGCTACTCATCAAATTCCCTGGTATTTTACACTCACAGATAATTTTGTCAACAGCTTTCTACAAAAGATAGTTTGGTGGAAACACCTCAGCTCCTTATGGAAAGATGGAGATTACAGTTATGTAGATCAATTAAGAGATCTTTGTAGTCTGGTGTATTTTGACATATGCCACAAAGAACATCATAATATTCCCCACCAGCAATTTACTGTTTGTCCACAGCATTTTTCCAAACTATTTATAAACAACAGTGAACTATTGTGCTTTTTGAATGGAAAACAGAGACTTAAATCCTCAAATAAAGCATCTAAGATGAAAAGCAAATTTTTAGGTATAATAAAAACCAAATGTCATATAATGTTAGTATACATAATCATTTATATTATTAAAAGATATATATATATATATAATCATCTTGACAACAACATTTCTGTCTTCCAGGTATTTTTACTTCAACATAACAAGTTATCCCAGCTTTCTGACAGACTTTTTTTGTGAGGCATAACTAATTTCTGGTTTTACAGCCACTTTAATCACATGAAGCAAATAACCTTCCTGTCCAATAAGTAAAATTTAGTGCAACTGGGCTACAAAGGGAATCTTTGTGAATGTGCAATTCCTGATTTCTCTAAAGGGATGCATGCAAATGTTAATGTAAGCATCCCATGACCGGCAACTAATCTCATCTATGCAATACCAGAACACTAAGCATTTTAGAGCATTATGTGCCCAAATGGGGGTTCAGCCCCAAGTTACTTCTCTTTTTTTATTACTTCGACTGCTATGATAGCCCTGCCTGACAAGTTCCCTGGCTCTGCATCCTTGGCCACACAAAACACTCCCTACAACACACACGTCGTGTAGGACACATTAGAGCCAGCAGTGACCAACGGGGAAAGCACCAAGCTTCAGTTAGACCTGGAGGAAACTGGGTCCTGCCACGCCTGGAAGAGATGGCCTGGGAAATGGGAAAGGCTGAAGATCTTCTCTGGCAGTCTAGAAACAGCAAGGCTCACAGAAAACCAAAGGTAGTACAGCAGATTTTACACCGATGGGGCAGAAAAATCAACCTTTGCCCTAGAAACTGTTTTATCAGTGTGGAGAAATCACCTGAATTGTGAAGGTATCTGTAATTTCACCAGAAAATAGTTCTGTAAAGACTGCAGAAGTTTGGAAGAGTCAGAATCTATAAAGCTTTGGCCTGATTTTATGAGAAGTGTGATAATATTCTATAACTTGGAGTTTCCATTCATAAATGTTATACTGATGACTTTTTGGGAAAAATGTTATGGATTTAAACAGATTAAATAGTTATGATCTCACTTACCAGGAGAATTCCTAAATGCTTTTTGTCTTTGCTAGAATTCAATTAATTTATTCTTCCTCTTCCATTGTTCATTTTGAAATAACTTTTTACAGTTCAAATCATTCATTGTCCCCCAAAGCACTCAACCACCTGCTCATCTTTCAGTACATATTCCTGTCTAATGGAAATTGGATTTATACTTTCTCTTATTTAATTCCTCAGAGGAACAAAAGCAGTGGTGGAAGTCCAGACTTTTCATGGCTCATATCATCACCTAAATATAATTTATTTAAAGTGATTGAAATAGAGCTATTTAATAATAGACAAGAAACACAGAGGAAGTACACAAGGGGCCTCCTCAACAGACATGGGTTTGCTCCTTAGAATATGAATTGTCTTAGAGGAATGCAACATTTCTCCCTTAAGGGAGACGTTCTGTCTTCCCCAGAGATATTAGTTTTCATAAAAATAACCTTTCTTTTTTTCTCCTTTCTTGATGATAACCTTATGGACTTCAAAGATTAATTTAAGGAAATAAAATCTTTTTCATATAAAATCAACATTTTTGTGCTTGTCTTCCTTGAACTTAGTGGAAAATCTCTCTGCAATTGCAATGGCACAAATAGATTAGCTGGGACACAGTTATGGGTACGTGCTTTTGGAGACTACTTAAATTAAATAATACATACAGGCTGCTGCTAAAGTATGACACTTCCAGGGGGGCTTTAGTTTTGTGCTAATTAGAATAATTACCTCATCAATCTCTTTTTCACAAGCAGAAAGTGTTCTCGTGTGGCATTGTAAAGGCTTATGTCGGCTGTGCTGGCTCCTCTGCAGTCAGAGAGACGTTTTCTGAGAGCTCCAGACCCACATGTCTGGGAGCACGACTACCTCCACTGAGTATAAGGGCAGCCTGAGAATCTGGGCACCTACCCTTGATCCTAAGACCAGTTAGTGTGAATATTCCTGCTGCCTCCATCTCGCTGCCTCCTTCAGATCTCTGCATTATCTAAGGGGTCATCCTTTCATCTCCATCATCTGTGGTTCATTCCCAAACTATGCATAGGGAAAGAGATTTTCAAAGTTTCCTTTCCTACTTTCCGAAGGCTTCCTCAAAAAATCTAGGCCAGACCACACAGAAAATTAAATTAAGATTGGAAAAGAATTTTGAGTTATTTAGGAGTGATGAAATAAGATACTAAATCCACTTTTTCAATACTTTTCACATACGTGGAATGAAAGCTATGCAACAGAATTTAAATTTATAAAACACTTTAAACATTTGCTAAGAGAGTCAATAAAGTGCTTTTCCATCTATTTAGTTCCTTATAGTTTAAGTAGTGCAGAATCAGTCTTCTACTTTCCCCAAAATATCTGAAATATTAAACAATTATTCCCAAGTAAACATGGAGAATTTGTCAAATCCTGAATCCCGGATAAACTAATTTATCATTTAACTTAATTTTAAATCGAGTTTTTACAAAACTTTTAGTAAAAGAATTGATGAATTATTTTTAAATAAAATTTCAGTTTGATGCCAGAATGTGAAATAATCTAGTCTTGAAAATTTCAGATGTATCACAAGTACAACATCAAGGCTTTTTTCTAAATATTGTCGGTAAAAGGATTTGTCAAAACTACAGCATTTTCACTATCTATTTTCACCATCCATTTAAATTTAGCAAAAAGCCCATTTCAACAGAGAAAATACCTCTTCCATGTTCAGGGAGTTTCCAAAAGTAGTTTCATATTTAATTTTCATTTCCTTGCTATTAAAGATGTGGCAAAAATAGACCAAGTATCATTATTTACATACTCTTTCTATGTTTAATTCTGGTGGCACTCAATGAAACTTGAGAAATCAGAAACTTTCTGACTAATGTTTGCTGGGAGGTATCCCTGCTGGTAGATGGCAGAAAGAAAATTCCCCAGCAGTTATGGGTGCTTTTGCAATCTGCAAAGAGATCCCATATTTAGGGTTTTTTCAGTGCTGATGTTTAGAGTCAAATGAGTTAAAAATCGCATAATTGTGTATCTTTGTTTAACTATTGACCAAAATGGACAATTGGATTGGGGATCCTTGAACAGGATTTGCTCCACTATGCCATAAGTTACAGCAGGCTAAGCATCAGTCCTATGTTTCCCTCAAAGTATTTAGTTCCTTTTCCAGTGGAGATGTTGTTCTTCTGATAGACTTTCTGGAGCCAGACATTTAACAAAATCCATGCTCCTGTGATTGGCAGAAACTTCTTCTCATGACTGATTTTTTTCATTTCTTAATTTTAATATAGTTATAGGGTAGTTCAATAATGCATGTTACCTAATCTCATATTGTGACACTGAAAAATGTAAAATCTATTCCTATAATCATTGCTGATAGTAACCAGGTAATGAAACAGGTAATAAAAAGATCTAGACAGATAAATTTTCTGGACACACAGTCACATTAACCTTAAAAAACAGAACTGTGCTGCATATTCTACTGGTACTGTGCCATAATTTGCGGTTTTCTTATAAACTTTTCTGCTAAAAAGCCAAACAGAGTTTTGGTTTTGCTTTTGAACAGCCTTTTTATGAACAGCAGCTTGGGAAAAGTTAAGATTTTGAAACATGATTCTCATGTACAAAACTGTGTGTTCATGATTTCTGGTCTACAACAATAATATATTTCTGTGTCCAAGGAAATGTCCTGTTCCTCTGTTGCATATACGTTCTTACCACGCTTTTAAAGACAGTGAGATTTACAAGGACATTCTTTTTGGTCCAGACAACTTAAAAAGTAATTTTCACATCTAAAAACCCCAAAATATCAATTTAGCAAATATCATTACTTCTGTCTTGCCTTTCTTGTGTTTTAACTTGACCCAGAAGCAGAGATTCACCCTCTTTGAAAGATTGGTTTGACTACCTACCTGCTTTGTGAATTCCCCATCACTCCCTCAGCCATTCAGAAGAATAAAAAGATGTTATACTTAAGGCCATCAAAGACCAGAAATACTCCACAACTGGATAGACTGCCAAGGTTTCAGAATTCAATATAAACCCTTTATCATCAGTGGCAAAAGTGTGTAAAACACATCAACAGCTTATAAAAATAATTTCCTTCAAATATACTAGTGACTGATCAAATAGTACTATTTTTACTTACCTTTTAATGGGACAAACTCCCATCAGAACAAATCAAGTCAGTCAGGGGAAATTCCCCCTAAAAACGGCATGACAGCAGACTAATTTCCTCACAGCATGGGCCTAGAAGTACACAGTTAGAAACAGTACAATGAAACAAAATTAGAAGGTGGAAGTTATGCTTAAAGATTTAGGAAATGCCAAAATTAGAAGTGGCTTTACGTTTTCAGCTTTGCTCGTTGTACCAGGCAGCATCACTTCTAAGCCACAGAGTGACGTTTCTCTTCCTCACCTCCCCAGCTCAACCATCTCGTTTCACCAAACCCCAGCACACCCCACCAGCACAGGGTCCTTTCCCACCTCCAGCCTCACCTGAACTGCGTCCCTTGCCCTTTGGGCAGGCACGTCACACCCTGCAGCTCTGCCCTTCCATCATGAGAAGGAGAAAAGGCACGTGTTGCCAGAGGCAGGTAACCACAAGTGCCTCCAGCATGGATCCAGAAGCTGCCCAGAGCCTGCACTTTGCACCACAGTTGCTGACCCTGAGCAGGACGTATGTGAGCGTGGGCTCACGTGGCTGGTCAGGTGTGTGGGCACACCTCGGTAGAGGTGCTGGTGGGCACCTCCCACAGAAGGAACCTCTGTGGCCTCACGGCAGCTCCGCAGTCAGGAAAGGGGCAGAAAAGGCTGTGGCCAAAGACAAACTCTCTATTGCCACTGGACACTTCTTCAGGGTCTGTAATATGGACAAAGTCAGCAACTGACCTCAGGGTGATTCATCTGGCAAGCTTCAAATCCCTGCCAAAAGGAGAGTGGTGACAGAGATTCTCAACTAAAAGACTTTGCATCATATATCAGCTTTAACCTGAATCTTGGGTATGAATATATTTACCTGCAACTTTTTAAGTTCACAGCCACAAAGCTGTGAACACAATGCCTCTAAAATGCCAGCCAGAGCCATTCCACTTGGTGCAATTGTGGGAAATTGTCTGGAAATTGTCTGGAAAGAAAACCATACAGAGGAGAGCTCCCAGCAGTGTTAAAGGAATGCTGCTGTTTCCAGCTGGAGGGCACATTTCTTGTGCCAGGACAAAGGTGTGTCCCTCTGAACACAAGCAATTCCTTTCTCCCCTGTTAACCACTGCCAGGTTTAGCAGTCAGACTCTGCAAAACTGTAGCTGAGAAAGGCAGAGAAGGACAAGAAAAGGTTGTCTTAGGAGCGCGGGCACACAAGCAGGTTGGCCATGAAAGGACATGAATGTGGGAAGCAGATGATAGTCGCGATTGCCATCTAATGGCGGGGAACCAGAAAATAGAGACAAGGGAGAGATGACATGACTAGTGAAGAGGAGGGGTGAAGAGGGAGGGGACTCACTTCAGGAGTGCAGGCTTGGGGCTGAGCTCCTACTTCTAACTGGAAATTCAATTTGTGGGATTCGCATCAGGAAATGACAAAAGTTGTTTAGATCTCACACAGAACTTTCTACTGAGTTCTACAAATAATGTGTACAGCCAAGTTGTGCTTATCATATAGTTACACGATCTTTACTGCAGGAAATGTTGCACAATATCTATACACTTTTGGCTATTCTTTAGAAAGTAAGAAGTAGAAAAGGAAAGAAAGACCTGCTTCCGTTTATAAGGATGCTGAAGACAATGTACTGCCTAGGTTAGAAATTATTAACTGCTCACCAGAATTTGTGTTTCTTTCCCAAGACCTTTCCAGAGAGGGGAAGAGTTTTCACCTGCAGAGTGCAGTGTTTCCCTAAAAATATGGCAGCATGCATGATCATCGACATTGTAAAAGGTACCTTCTCACTCTGTACAAAAGCTGTTTTTTTACTAAAGACAGCTTGTGAAAAAACAATTATATTGTCTGAAAGAAGGTGCCTTTAATAATGATCATGCTAATCACGGAAATTATGCTGTGAGGTTCAAATATGCACAGCTGTAACAATCTAATTACAGTGACACTTTCTGGCAGTATATCTATGTTTAACGAAGTGCATAAGTATTACATTTAGCATGTGAATAGACAGTGGAATAGACAGTGAGACTAATTGTGTGCTTAAAGTCAAGCAAATTACTATGTTCTTTTGTAGATCACATCTTACTTAATATGCAAAATACTGCCAGGATTACTTCCTTTTAAAAAAAAATCTATTGTTTGTTTTTTAAAAATTTCTAACTATTTTGAAACATGCACCTATTTCCCTGGAGGAGTTTGTTTTCACTGGCTTACCTGGAACATAATCATATTGTCACTCTAGTTTTTCCAGATGAATTATGTTGATATTAATACTTTTCCTTTTTTTTTAATGTTGGAGGGAAGAAAATGACTAAAAATTTTCTTTTGAAAAGAAATATTATCCATTAATTATGGTGTCTGTTCAACAAACATCGTATATAGTTCAAATAGGTAGCCAAAAAACCTCTGGAGTAATCCTTCAGGCAAATGGAATGAGTAAATACAACCAAGGAAATGGAAGAAAACCACAATCATCCTCAACTACGGCAATGAATTCCACAACCACTTAAACTGTCATGTTGTAATTTATTAAGAATACTGCTTGGACTAAATCTTTGCACCTCACAGGAGCACATATAACCACCCTGCTTAAGAAGTTAAGACATGAATAATACCGGCCACACTCACCATAAGGTCAATCATTTTACTTCTGGTAGCCCTTCACCCTTTTCAGAATGGGACTGCATTTTTCCCTGTGTACTGAGTGGGGTGTGCACTTCCCTTAATTCTAATGAGAAAATTGGACTCAGGTTATAGTCAACAATGAGAAACAGAGGATTTCTCTGACCTGCTGTAGACACTTACCTTAGTCTTAGGGTCTTTGGTCTTTGGCCTTTGGAGGTGCACATTTCCCTGTATGGCTACACAGAGGGAGCCAGGAGTTACTAACTTTGAATGACTAACTATTTAAACAGCTGGCTTAAAGAAAATAAACCCCAATCATATCTTTGAGAGCACTTCCCCCTCTCCCCCCACCAGGAACTATGTGGCTTAGTATGCATGACATTCCTACAAGGGGAAGAGGGAAGGCAGGGAGGGGAGGGCAAGGGGGGAAAAGAAAAAAGAAAAAAAGTTAAAAAAGGTCTTTTGCACTCTGTATTTCCCTTTCAGTTTCTTTCTCAAAACGGATGTGGGGAGCCATTAAATGTCAGCTCAGCCAGCCTGGCTCAAAGCTCAGTATGACAAGGTCATGCAGAGGTGGTGAGTGAATGTACAATGAATTCAGCAGAGCACTGCTGGCTGCTGCAATTCTGAAGAGGTCATGCAAACAGGGAAAATGAAGAGAAGCAAGAATTTTTGCATAGAAATGGAAAGAAATAAAAGGATATGTGCTTTGTACTTCATACCTTGGTATTTTTTAGCTAGTCATTATTTTTAAGCATCGCGGTACTTTCAAATCTGGTCTGCCATTATTGTTAGAAAACTACGAAGCAAGCAAGAACAGTTGTGCTGGCAACTGTATAAACAGTGACAGACATGCCAGAAATTTTTATGTGGGCAGAGGAAGAATCCGGCAGGTATGCAAAGAAAAAGAAAACGGGACAATTAGGAATGTGTGAGAAGGCTTGGAGATGGGGAATCAGGCAAAGAGTGACACCCACGAGAAAAGATAAATTGTTTTTTGTTTTGTTTTATTTTATTTTGCACTGAAGCACACACACATATGTACATGAATGTACACATATATACTCATAAAACTCCATGGTATGAAGATGGTTTATTATATTGAAACTTTTGGCTTTTCATGACTTGAAGAACGTATTTTGTGACCTCTACAGTAAACTCAAGATTAACTTTCCTCATGGAACTACAAGATATAAAGAAACCCTTTTCAATAGAAGTAGAGATCCATTGATCCTGTAATAATTACAAAAAACATTAAAGGACGCAAAAATATGCTTTCTGTTTTATAAAAAAAGAAGGTCTGAAGTTCACAGCACCTTACAAAATATCAGCTAATATTCAAACTGGTGTGAGTGGACTGGGTCAAGATGATGCACTCCATATCTTGCCCTGGGAATCACTTCCTGTCTTTGCAAGATAAAATAAAAAATTTAACTACTGTTTTCCAACTTATTAATCTGATTTTTTTCCTGTGGCAGGAACTGCCTGGATGACACCATGAGGCAGGTGTGCTAATTTTAAATGCAACTTCCATCAGGATGTGGAGCCTTTCAATGATCTCAGCAGCAGCAGTCTATCTGCCTGAGAGAGCAATTTCCCCTTATAGCTGGATTGAAAAAATACAGGAATATGTTTAGGCATTTGCCTTCATATTCTAGCAGGACATAGGGTTTTAAGTATTTTTTAATGGAACAATTCCTTTCCTCATTGTTTCAGACACTGCTGCCAAATACACAGGAGAAAGTGTATTATCCTATTAGAGGCTACAAGTAAGCTTTAAAATATGGATAGGGATTAAAACATGTAAGCATATGCATTCAATCATTATTGGCATCTATTAATAAGATCCTTATTCAGACTGTGTAAATTTCTGATTGTTCCTTTATCCACATGAAAATTATAGTACGAAGTAAACAGGTTTATGTGCCGAAGCATTTTGGACCAGGACAGACACCACAGACCGCCTTTCCTCAAAAAAAGAGGGATGAAACTTGGTTCCTCATTTGCACCTCAGCTGTGCAATCTCCCTCCTGGTCTCAGTGATCCTCGCCACATGCTGCAATTTCAATCTCCATCCAAACGGAGAAGAGAAGCCAATCCTTTAACCCAACTCAGAGAGCTGCTTGTGCCTCAAAAGCACCGTCATTGCATCGATGCTAAGACTTGTCCTCTGTCTTCGCCGCAGGTCTTGTCGGTGCCGGGGTGATGGCGCAGTGGGACACAAGCACCTCGCTACAACCAGCTGCCATGAGTGGAGTGAGAAGTGACCGCTGGCTGCCGTCACAAAGGTGTAAGGGCTCACAGAGTGGGGCTGTGGGCATGGTTGTGCACTGGACTCAGATATGCTGCCAACCAGCAGGAATCGTGGAATCATAGATTCACATTGAAAAAGACTTCTAAGATCATCCAGTCCAACTATTGACCCAGTACAGCCCAATCCACCAGTAAACTGTGTCCCTTAAGTGCCACATCTACATGTCTTTTAAAGGCCTCCAGAACTGATGACTCAACCACTTCCCCGGGCAGCCTGTGCCAGTGCTTGATTACCTGTTTGGTGAGGAATTTTTTCTTAACATTCAGTCTAAACCTCCCATGGCACAACTTGAGACCACTTCCTCTCGTTGCTTGAGACTTGGGAGAAGAGACCTCCTTTCAGGGAGTTGTAGACAGTGACAAGGTCCCCCTCAACCTCCTTTTCTCCAGACTAAACAACCCCAGCTCTCTCAGCTGCTCCTCACAGGACTTGTGCTCCAGGCCCTTCACTAGCTCTGTTGCCCTTCTCTGGACACACTCCAGCACCTCAATGTCTTTCTTGTAGTGAAGGGCCAAAAGGCTTTATTTATTCCAGACTGTAGCGACCCAGCCAATCCACTTCTGGGAGTGCTGTGGGTTTAGGCTTGGTTGGGCTCAGAGATGAGATGTGACAGAGAAGTTTTTTAAATAAAAAGAAAACTTAAAAAATGGAACAGAGCATTGAAAGACTGCATGGAAAATCCGGTGGGGTAGCAGAGGTCTCTCCTGGCTCTTAACGCGTAAAGTTCTGCAGTTCATCTATCTTTTTCCATTCTAAAAGGAGAATTATCCTTATAATTATTCAATAGAGGAATTATTAATATTTCTGAAGCCACTATCCCTCCAGAATGTCTGCAAAGTGTCAAGTATAAGACATAGAGAAGCATTTCCACCCAAGGTTTCTTTACATTAAGATACAATTTTTGGCTCTTTATTTCACAAGAAAGGCTTCCATTAACATCATTGGGACCCATGTGGGAAGAGGATGCTCACACAGGGGATCAGCATTAGCTCCATTGATTTCTTTGTGCAAATTGTAATCCTTTCCCGTCAGTAACACAGCACAGATTGTGACCCAGGCTTACACCCTACATTTAGGAGTCCTTAGTGAGCCCAGTGATTTGCCTGGAAAATATAGCAACAGACAAGAGTCTAAAGATCCCCATAAAACCTATTTCTTCTGGGAGCCTCCTCACCCAGTCAGCAGAATCCAGGTAAAGTTATCAGATCTACTTAGTATTGACTTTAAAGAGAATTAAGTACCCAAATTTCGCTGAGAATCTGGGTAATTAATTGGTTACTAAGATCTCACCTAACGTTAGCTGTTTAAAAGTTAAGCAACTACTGTGACATAGTCCTTCTACACTCTCCTGCAATCAATGGAATGGCAGTGAGGGGAAACTCTGGAGCGTGATTCATTTCCTCAACCTCTATCCTTGGATTGGCTGAATCATCTAAGACTCTTGCACTGATTGTGGGAAGAGTCTGGGCTACAGCTGCACTCTGACTTTAGGCAGGATGACTCGCATCCTCTGTGATGCTTTCAGCAGCAGTCAGGGCTATCAGGGAGTGTTCATTTTTTCTGCAAGCAAGATCAAGTTTTGCAAGTCACTTCTGTTTTTTTGAAAAAGACTGTCCCCTTCAGGCTGCTAATAAAACACTCCCTCTCAAAACACCTCTCACCTTGGTGGAGGACTGATTGCTGATTCTTCCTCTTAATGGACGTGTTTTGTAGGCATTTCCCATCCTGGCTGTATCTCCTCAGTTTCTCAGTTGGTTACGAGAACACTACACAGGACCAGTCTCAGGGGCCATAGTGGAGTCAGGATATTTTACACTTACTGCTTTCCCATTATCCAAAGAAAGAAATTGGATTGGCTTGGATTCTTGTTGGCAGTTCTTTATCATGACGCTATCTTCCGGGTATTTAATTTTTTTTCTGAGGTTTGAAGTTAGGCTGTTAAGTGTATTATAGCTCTGTGCGTATATATTCTACCACTTAAAAATGGGTATAGACCTTTACCGCTTTTCAGAGATCTCTCCTGTCTTTTCCACATTCTTTAAAGAACCCCCTATGCCTAAGTTATGACTTTGATTTGCTCCATAAATATCTTAAGTCAAATTTCATCAGAATGATTCAGCTTGAATATATTTATCTCAACCTCACTGTCTAACCCAATCTTCCATTAGCTTGAATGCCACTCCTGTCTTCATCTGTCTAAACTAGCGTGATTAAGTCCATCACACAGTTTATCTTTTGGCACCCAAAGGCATAAGGTATTTTCTCATTTTGCTTAAAATTTCTTAGGGAAGCTTAAGAGTCAGCCATTCATATTTGTTCAGAAGTTTTTATTTCATGATTGTGGATACTTCATATGTCTCGCCCCATATTAAGGCAGATGGGCATCACCAACTAGATGAGGGAGTGGTAGGGAATAAGACTTTCTGAGACAAAACCTAGGAGGTACAGCAATTATCTGGGGAATGGGAGATCCTGTGGTTTCAAGCCAGGCCCCATCTTGCCCCTCATCCTAAGCCTTGCACTCATGCTTGTGTAATGTTTCCAAGCCACCATGGTCTGGGTGAGTGGTGAGGTTCAAGATGCTCTCCTAATATGTTAAAATTTTAACCCCACAGAGGCAGAGTAGCTCCACAGACCTGGAGGTTGCCACTTTGACACCAGAGTGCAAAGATCAGGAACTAGCACATGCTGCACCTCTGCTCTGCAAAGGGGACATTGTGAGACGGGGACAGAGGGGCTCAGCATTCCCCTGAGCACCTGTGGAAGGGACCACCTGTGGGAAATGCCTCTGGTCCCTCTACAGTCAAATCCAGGAAACACGCATCTTCCCCTGCAGGCTTCCTGAGCTCCCATCGTAGGCTTCAGCACAAGTGTGGTAGCAACATTAAGGCAGATTTGGCTCTTTCCCCTGCTCTCCAGGCTGCATACTCAAATGTTCAGTGAAGCACTGCCTCTCCTGGGCATCTGGATTATGGCAGGCTGGATTTCATCCATCTAATGCTGATGATGTATTTGTAAAACCTCAGAGGAATACTGATATTATGCAACCACACGAGTACTTTATTACATCATTTGAAAAGTGGCAGATTTATATAAAGTATTAAAGATGCTGAAAGAAAAATTATCCCAAATTCCCATTTATATATACCAAATAATTTTACAGTGTCTCTTGAATTCTTGCCCAAAAAAAGGTTTGGATCAAAACTTTGTGTCAGAAAATAATTAATCAATTCTCTGAGGGAGACTGATCAGTCTCACTCTTAACTTCGTTCTTTCTCCATTACCAAATCCCTCCTTCATCTTTCAGTTCTTTCCTTTGCCCATTAATTCAAAACAGCAGCTTTCTCTCCCCAAGACAGTTTTCACAGAAGTATCAAAAGTAAGTCTCTGATGTCCCCATCTCAGGTGATATCACACACCCTCAGCCCTCCTCATAGACTGGGGATAGTAGGGGGATGGACGCCAAAATGTCCTATTTTGGCACCAAACCCCAGGACCAAGACAAATGCTAATGGAATACTAATTTAGATAACATCCATAGCATATCTTAGCTTGTGCAAGAAATGGAGAGGAGCGGAGAGGAGCGGAGAGGAGAGGAGAGGAGAGGAGAGGAGAGGAGAGGAGAGGAGAGGAGAGGCATGAA
>WBMZ01014879.1:0-45586 GCA_013400975.1 Atrichornis clamosus
CCCCCCCCTTTTTTCCCCCCCCCAAAAATACTGTTAATTATTTTGGAGGAGTATTGTGTTCCAAACAGCAGAGACAATCTTCCATATTTCTGTTCTGCAATTGAACTCCTCTGGTTATACAAGACTGTTCTGAGGTTGCAGATGTGATAGTTGTTTGAGAAGCGTGTAGAACAATGACAAATCCATCTGGAAGCAGTGGTGCTACCATTTCTGAATCATGTGTGGAGTAGGACAGAGTGTTTATTATTTCTCCAGCACACAATGCTGCAGTTGATCAAGGAAGCCGGATGCCATAATGGACTCACGCCCCGGGACGACTCTCCCGTGACTGAAGTACTGAACCAGGTCTGCCCTTCCACGTGGAGAGGAGCCTGTAAAACTGCTGTGCAGCTCTTGTTTGGCCAGGCTGGACTGGTGAGTGACTACCAAGAGTCTTAGGAAGTCACAGAGTACGTGAACACCCTGAGGAGAAACTAGCTATTTTGGAGTTTGAACTTAATCTGTAGTGTCTTGCTCTGTGTTTCTGTATTTTTACTGCTGCAGTTAAATTGATTTCTGAGCAAAATGTATCCTTGTAGAATGGGAGACTGTAGGTGGTGTCTGTAGTTGACAGGAACAGAAGAATGCACTGGGTGCTTCCTGGTCTCCATTACAAGAGGGAACACAAGAAATGGAATTTCTAATTCATAGAGAAATAGAAATGTTTTCAAATCTATAGACGACCATGTTAAAAAAAACTAAACAAATCCAAACACACATCTACCCCCTCTCAAATTAGCTTCAAAATCTGCCATTTTTTCATTTCTCCTCCTGCTTCGAATGGAAGCTGGGTTTCCTGCCCAGCATAAACCAGGAAGCCCCCTGTACCAGGTAATGCTACCTGACATCCCCAACAGAGGACAGAGCCATTAAATGCCTGGCTGTAGACATAGGTGTTCTTGAGGGGAAGAAAACCAGTGGATTTTACAGTATATAAGCAGCTGATAAAAATAGATGCTTCGAATATGCTCTGATAAGAAAATGCTTTTGTGCTCCCATAACTAATTACTGCAATCTCTTCACTTAGTGAAGTGTTTGTGCGTGACACAGGTTTTTTTTGACTACTGTGATTAGGGGACAAGAAGGATAGGAAGGAAAGGCAAGGATAAAGGTGCACTGTAGCCTGTCATAGTTTCTGTCAAGTATTCTTTGACCTGCAGTGAGTTAAATGCTCCTTGTTGGTTCAGTGCTGATTCCCAGTTCAAAGTGATGTAGGCCATGAGGGCTTCATAACTAATTTCTGACTGAAGGACCCAAATAGCTGCAGACTTTGTAAATACCACATCTTTCAGACAAATCACACAGCTGATGAGGTGATTTAGACCTTCCATCCTTGCTAGTTAAACCACATGCTTTTGGTACTGTTAATAGGTTCTCCAGTAACATTGAATGATGAATTGTAAATGATGCGTTTGCCAGGTATTTCTATTTTAGCATCCCTCTTATACTAGGTATCGGATCTTAGATACTCCCTTAATAATAAATACCTGTTTGAGAAGTAGCTTCAAATTATGCTGGAATTCAACTGACTATTTTGATGAGTATCAGTATCATAACTTAGTGTACCTGCTGTCAGTCCTTACTTCACTGAGATGCAGGGATTTAAGGGTAGGAAATGGTAATGCTTTGTCTAAGTTTTACAGGGAGGAATAAGATGATGGTGTCTTTGCAGTGACAGAGAAACTGTGGAATAGTAGGATTAATCAAATTTCTACTTGGGTGTTTTCAAGGAAAACATGTATTAAATATTAATAAATATAAGTAGAACTAGAGAAAAGGATATGGTTACATGGGATTGTGTCTCCAGCTGCCATAGTTCTTGTTAGGATGCTTGGAGTCAGCAGCAAGGTACAGGAAATAAGAACAAGAAGGAAAGAGTTTCTCAGCAGCCCTGTGGGAGTGTGCTGTAATTCAGGAGTTCTTGGCTCCCGAGTGTCTGGATGAGGAATGCCTGGGAGGATGCTGCACCTTCCACCGTTTCCTTTCCAGGGGGTTTCAGCACATCCAGGTCCTGCCCTGAGGAGGTTTGAGGAGTGGCATGAGGCACATTTGGACTCAGGAGTCTGGAAATCTGGTGTCCCCCAGTCTAGACATAACTAGTTAGACCTGCTGCTAATTGAAGCACTGACATTCTTCAGGTTTGTCATCACTTTTGGAGAGTGTCAGCATAAAACTTACTTACACATTCTCCCAAATGACAGTGCTGATCCATGGAGTTTTACTTGTGTTGAATCCTGAATGTCTCCAGAAATTTTTGCATGAACCTCAGGTTCTGAAAGTAGCAGGTTTCACTCTTCAGAGACACAGAATGAGCTGTGCACGTGACAGGAGACTTGAAAGTCTTCTCTCTTTCATTCATTCACCCTTTGATTTGTTACAGTTTAGAGGGGTGTGAGGGTTGAGATTTTTCCTTATAAACTATGTGCCATCATTTTCCACAACATCCAATTATGCCTGTATGTAGCTTCATGCAGTGACAAGAAATCGTAATTTGCGTCTTTAAAGAGTTCTTTGGGTGGAAATGAGAGAGGAAGCACCTGTAAAACAAGAACAATGGATGTCTGAGGTACAGGAAGCTGTTCGCTAAGCACCACCAGGCGGGGAGGGAGGCCGTGTTTATTTTAAGTTTATTTTGTGCAGAAGGCAGATAAATGAATCACAGCACAGTTTTACGTAGGCTTTGGTTTACTGCCTTGAGATAGTGAGCTGTCTGCATTCGTTCAGAATTGTGTGTCAATCTGTCACTTAAGTGCCCAATTTAAAGAAAGAACATTACTTGACAGTCTCACTGGTTTTAACCCTTTTTGCCTTGTGCCTTTGAAGAAGTGACTCATTAAGTGTGGAAAGCACAGTGAGATGTGACTTAGTTTGCTTAGTTATTTTGGGCTGTAGTTTTTTAACATAGGAAATAATTTGAAGTGTGGATTTTCAGTTTTTACCTTAGCCTATATATAATAATAATTGTATTTTCAGATTTGGGTCATCTGAAGAAATCTGCATGTTTGAATAAAAAGAATGTATATTAAAATAGCTGAATTCAGAGGATGAATGGAAATAAAACTTCTAATTGGCTTCATGCAAAGCGGTGAAGAGATAAATCTCTTTTTTCTGTGCTGGTAGATTTTCCATAGCAAAAACCAACATGCATTGCAGGAGCACTAAATCTCCTAGTAATGTTTAAATCACAGATGTCCCAACTCTGACAAAGGTTGAGAAATGTAAAGCTGTTTTCAAAGGGGAGAAATGAAGATAGGCCCAGGGGGTGGAACACCCCAGCAAAGCCCAGACCATGGGCACTACCGTGCACCACAACCAGAAGCTGACACAGGTGTGCACAAATCAGAGTTTTAGCTCTGCCTTCAGGTCTGAGATGCAGACTGTGCTTTTCTTGGGAGTTGAGAATAACCACTCCCAAGTTCGTTTTTCCTTATCACAACTATAACTGCAGTAGAGCTGAATTGCAGATTACCAAATTACATAAAATGAGAATGTACAAACACAAGGAAAAGAGTAATGGAGTTGCCCTGTTACAAATGAGAGGTATTTCCATGAGTGGATAACAAGATGGCCTTTTGTCACCATGCTTAGACACAATGTTTGTTAAGATTGAATAAACTTGAGCAAATACTTAGAGTCAACTGAATGAAAACAAAGGCCATATGCTAAAATACCTGAAAGGTGGGAAATAATTATATTCAACTGTCATTGATGGTTTTGGTAAAGTGAGAGAGGAGAAACTCAGCATTATTCATGTTTCACATTTTTTCATACCCAGTAACAGACAACCTAACAGGAGCAGTGTGGGTTGTGTGATGGCAAAAAAGTCAATTCTATCCCTGGAGGCTTACTTGTACCAGAGGACTTTTGCCATTTCAAGACTAAATGGTACAGCTGATCTGCTAGTCACTGAGGCAAGAACTGCTGGTTCAGCATGACCAAAATAGGAAATTATGGAAATGATCAAAAAGGCCAACCCACGCAGAGTGGACAAACAGAAAGCATGAACCAAATACAGAACTTACTATCACTAATATTAAAGGTTAAATGAAGCTGAAGTGAATCCATTCCTTCTCCATTCCGTAAAAAGAAAAGCTCATGACACAGGGTTGATTTTCAAGACTCTTGTCTTCCATATGTCTTCATGAGGTCTCACAGATGGCTCAGAATTCAACAAACTGAACAGTCACTTTTTTTCTAGTACAGTTTCATTAGGTGGAACAGAGAAATGTTGGTGTGGAATTTTATAACCTTGAGAGGGGGGTGTATGATAGGAATTGTGAAGGGTTTCCAACTGAATACTTCTTGTCTGTATCATGTTATGCACTGCAGTTCAATTATTTAAAATATTTTGCTGAGTAGATGTTCGGGAGCTATTAAAGTAGTAACTGTGCTAACTTCATTGTAAGGGCTGTTGTGTGCAGCCACTGAGAACCACCAGCAGGGAGATAAAGCAGCTGGGAACTGTGTAGTCTGAGAACATGTCTACATGTATGACTGCAGTATGTCTGAGAAGAATTAAGTCCTTCAAGTACAGGTTACTGAACCAAACTAATCTTACTTATCTTACATTAAACAAATATATTAAAATAGAAGTAAACTTACAATGGTTTTGTGAGTTGGTTTGGTTTTATTTGGTTATTTTTTTGTACCTGTAGCATGGCTGGGAGGTGAGACTATTAGAGCTTAACTGCAGGGGTGATAAAATAACTAATTCTTAAAATCATTTTATTTTTATTTGGTAGGTGGTTGTGGACACAGCACAGATTGAAAACAAAGAAGCTTATGCTCCTCAGATAAGTTTAGAAGGATCGAGAATTGTGGTGCAAGTTCCATCAACTTGGTAAATAAAAATACTGTATTGCAGATTATGGCTGAAATGTATGGAGAAAATGATTGCGGTACAAATGGAAGAGAGAATGTGCATGATTATGGCACAGCTTCCTTAAGTTCCTTTGTCTGGAACAGCTCCATTGCTGACAGGCTGTGCTTCGACTGCCTCTGTAGGAGGCAGAGCAAGGGAGGCAGTGCTGGGGCATGAAGACTTGGAGAAAATGTAAAAGCTTGATGACGAGAGAGAAGGTTTAAAAAATAATAGTTACCAATATTCCTGTTATGCCCCTCCCCAGCAGGCCCCAGCTGTTAGCTCAGGAAGGCCAGGAATTGGCTGAGTTAATGTCAGAGCCTTTGCTCTTTCTTCACTGGGCTGTTCCTTAAGTGCTCTCATGTACCACAGACCTCTGGGCTCCAAGAGAACTATTCCTACCGGTTCAGTTGACTGCTAGGAAAAGAATGGTTGATCTGCAGTTCAAGTGAGGATTTCTTCTGCTCAAAGCAATGATTTGGAATTGGAGCACTTCTAACTTTGAAGCAGTCAGTGTTAGGCATTTCAGTACAACACAGTTCATTCACTTGAGTCCTTATGGGGGTAGCATGTTCCTAGTGGTGCCGATGGCCGTTTCCCGGGATCAGGAGTGTCCCGGTGCTGTTGTCCCAAACCATCTCTCGTTGCTCCAGGACGTCCCCACTGCCCGTCAGTCGCTGCTGGGGGCAGCGCCGCCTGCTGGTGCTTGGCGGTACTGCGGGGGCCGTGCCCGGCGGCACTGCCCGGCTAGTGCCGGGAATTCCGGGCAAATCCTGACATTTCGGGCCACTGAGGAAAGTGTACCGATCCTGCACCTTCACAGATCAGTGACATCTTCCCCAGACTGTTGAATCTGCGGCATCATCTCCACATAGAGCTTGTCAGGCTGAGGTTCTCGGCACGTGCCAAGTTGCGTCCGGTTCTTCCCATATTCCAGAAATGGGCATTTGATGTTTGTTACTGCTGTGCCTGAACTGTGCCTGCTAAAGAACTACTCATCAATCATGATTTAAATCCACTGTATTACTTAATTTCCCAGTTGTTCTGTGTTCCATAGTAGGAAGAAACTGCTCAGCCTGCAGGCCCAGGAATCCCCAGGCATTCATACCTTGTTCTGCGGGAGTGCAGCAATTGGCCTTCTGTTTTCTGACTAATTCTTCCAAATAAGGTAGAATTGTTTAATGTAAAGAAAAAAACATTTTGATTTTTAATTTAAACGTAATGATTACAGGTGTCTGAAAGAAGATCCAGCAACAATGTCTTTGCTACAGAGGAGTCTGGATCCGGAGAAGACTTTGGGGCTGGTAGATGTGCTCTATACTGCTGTGTTCGATATACACAGATGGAAGGAAGGAAGGTACATCTCCTCTTGAGCCTCATGTTCCACTTTCCTAGTGAAAACTAAGCTGTCATTGTTGAGTGATCTGTGCTGAGCGGTTTGATAGTACCAGCTTGTCAGAAGGGGAAAACAGGAGTCAAACTGAGAGTGAGGCATTGTTCATCAATACCTTGCAGGTACATCCAGAGGTACAGGAGGCTGCTTAAAAACCCAACCAGCAGCATATCCAGCAGTACAAAAGTATTTGCTTCTCTCTTATAAAAATACTTGATTTATATTAAATTAGTCTCCATTTAGGTATTGAAGCACAATTAAAATTTATTAAGGAATGGGAAGTATTGCAAATGCGGGTAATAATTTGCTTTGTTACCATAAGAAGTCGCTGATGAACTTGGCAGTCTTTGGTGTTGTTTTTTTTTTTCTCTAGCTATTATCCAAATACACATTTTCTTCCAAAGTACAAACTCAGTGATGTATTAGGTGGCTTGATAAACATGTTTTTTCCTGATGCAGGGAGCAAGCTTTGCCTTGTATCCAGATCCAGTTACAGCGTGAAATCTCAGACTTTGGGAACCAAGTTGACATGCCGTCGGGAAATGGAAGCAAATCTTCAGGGGGTCTACAAAAGACATTCTCGAAACTGACTTCGCGGTTTACAAAAAAGACTTCCTGCACCAGTACAGGTAATACTGGAAGTTACTCAATCCCCAATACACCTTCCAAAAATGTCTTCATAAGTTCCAGCTCAGAGGAGAAAGCTAAAATGCCCACGAACATGGACGCACGGCTCCAGAGCATCCTGAGCATTGGTAACTTCCCTCGGACTGCAGACCCCCTGCAGTCAGTTCAGAGCACAAATAACCAGCTCGTGAATGGGTTTCTAGTGGAAAGACGGGACAGCTTCTTCAAACCAGATGATGGCAAGGATGACAAAGGTATGAATTTACCAACTGACCAAGAAATGCAGGATGTTATAGATTTCTTGTCTGGTTTTAACATGGGCAAATCCCAGCAGACGTCTCCGATGGTGAAAAGAAGGAACTCTGTTGCATCCTCTGCAGCAACAGAACAAAAGTCAGGAGCAGTTCAGCAGCAGCCACAGTCTGTGTCTCACACCCCGCTGCATCCTCCTCAGCAAGGCTTGTCCCAGCAGCAGCAGCAGTCTCAAAAGCAGCAGCAGCAAATGCAGTATTACCAACACTTGCTTCAACCTATTGGACCACAGCAACGTGTACCTGCCAAATGGCTCAGTAGTTCTTCACAGCAGCAAGCCCAGGCTGTTGGAGCTGGATTGTCTCATATGACTCAGTGGAACAATCCTGGGTTTTCAGATTTAAGCTCTGATTTGTACAGCTTGGGTCTTGTGAGCAGCTATATGGACAATATGATGTCAGAGATGCTAGGACAGAAACCACAAGGACCTAGAAACAACACATGGCCAAATCGTGACCAAACTGATGGAGTGTTTGGGATGTTGGGAGAAATCCTGCCTTTTGACCCTGCAGGTGTGTGTCTTTTCCTTTATTATGCTTTTTGTAAGGGTCCTTTGTAAAAGAATACTGTGCAATATTGCTGGCAATAACTGTCATTTCCTTGTGCTGCCCACCACATGTCAGGGAGCTGACCAAGGCAAGCGTGTGTGCCTGTTTGCTTTTTTAACAGAAGGTGATCTTAAAGTACAAGCAATTTCCATTAATAAGTGAGCATGGGAACTAGTTCCTTGTTTCTTGTCCTAGTTGTAATAGTTCTGACCTTTCCTATATGGACCATAGCAAAGTACTGAAAAGACAGATGATGTTCCTCCTATTCTTAATTTGTAAAATCATTTAAAATCAAACTCTTAATCTCAGGTATTTTCCCTCTCCTCAAAATGATTCTTCTTGCTCTTTACCAGTCTTGTAATCTGGAGATATAGCCAGGTTGCATATTTCCCATATCCCCACACTTTTCCTCCATTACTCTGTAATTCCATGGAAGTCATGCTGGTTCCTGTTCCACAGCTGGTTCTGCAGTGAAAAGCTTGGATGTTGAAGGATTAGAGACTAAAGAGTAAGTGCCATGAGGTTTGCCAGATGTGTTTGGACCACCAATAAATTGTAAATATAGATGGATTATTCATTCTCAAAGATGAAGTGAGATAGAATTTTACAGCCATAAGCAAATAGCTACAGACTAAGAAACTGAGTGTAGGATGTAAGAGGAGATCAATGTTCGGTCCCTGTACGAGCCGTTCTCTTGAGCGCTGGACTCAGTGATCCTCGGGGGTCTCTCCCAACTCAGAATATTCTGTGATCTTGATTCTGGTTGTAGTACTAAGAACAACTTGCACATCTGTTACCTTGTAAGTGTAATTTCTGTTGGCTTGGAACACAGCTGCAGGAATGCTGTAATGTGCATTTATGGCAACTGCCTTGAGGGAGGCACGAGAACAGGGAAAGCTTTTATCATACCAGGGCTCAGTTTCTTGTGCTCATTTGCACTTATCTGTGTTTGGAATGTGTAGGTGTCTCAAACCAGCTCCCCTGACTCAGAATTTTGATAGTTATTTTGTCAACTTTTGTCAACAGTTGATAAATTAGTGGAGTTTCTAAGGCAAAAATAGCCATCACAGTTATGTTCTACTTAACAACAGTAAATCTGAATTAGCATCATCTTACTTCAACATACTTAGGGTATAGACTTAAGGATTATCACAACCTCTAAGGAAGCTCAGAATGATTTTCTGCAAGCACTAAATTCACGTGTGTGTGTGTGTAGGGAAAAGCACACAAGGTTTGCAGAGGACTGGCATATTCTGTATTTTGAATCAATTATACTTCTTTAATGTTTTCCTTTTGATCTACATAAAACCACTTGTTTCATTTGATGAATGTCAAGGATGTAGGAAGTGATACTTGGAGAAGGTAACTTACTCAAGTTCATAAATGGTGCTCAGTGGATCAACACACATGCTTCTACAGGTCTAGTGATAAGTAAACAGTATTCTCCACAGATTAGGAGTTTAAAAAACCAAAACCAAACAAAAATACAAATCCTTGTAATTGAATAGACTTTTCTATTGGAAAGAGCTTTTCTTCACAGAATTTGCCAGGTTGAGCTGCAATGTAGGAATTTTCAGTTTAAGCTTTAGTTACTGTAGTACAAAAAGCTTTAAAACAGAAAACAGGTTTTCATTTTCAGGCTTTCCTAGGACTGTACATTTGTCATTTGAAACAAATCACATTACATCTTGGATAAATACTTTTAGAGTTTGAAAATGAGGTCTCTTTTCAGACGTAAAACTGCTGATTAAGAATTTTTTAAACTGATGGCTTTCACACTGAAGGCTTAACTAGCTCCCAGAAATGTATTTTGTAGTACTTTTATCAACAGAACTTGATGCAGTAATGTTGCAATAAGAACTAGCAGAAGGAATGTTGATAACGCCAAGTCTTTTCAAGTAAAACAGATCTGATAAAAAGTTGTTCACCTGGTATGTTTTTAATGAGGTAAAAATTAACACAAGTTTCTATTTTGAATATACCAGTACTTTAGCACTTAATGCTATCTACAGGTGAGAAAAACCTGGATACCCTTCAGAATCAATCTACAGTCTGTTCTTAGATCTGAGGAGCTGTCTGGATTCCAGCCTCATCTTAAATCAACAAAGATATTCCAGAGAGAGAACGAGCACTAGTGAGGATGTTTTCTTCCTGGATGGCTCTCAGATAGCTCTGTCCCATGCTTAGGTAGTAAAGGATGCAGAGAAACAGAGTGACCTTCTTAACTGTCTTTTTAATTTGCATCCAGCAGAACACTGTGGAGCTTTTTTCTGGATGTGTCAAAAGGAAACTTACCTTCTAAATGCAGAATCGAGTGTAGGGAGCTGTCAGATGAAAGAGATTTCTGTTTCCTGAGCTGTGTATGATTGTTGGATGTTCTTCAGTCTTCACTGTTAATCTCAAACTGAGACTGGCAAGCCAGCAGCTCTGTACCTCCCCCTGCAATTACTGTGCATGTAGTCTAGACATTTTCCATAAATCCAGTCAGATTGCCAAATTTTGTCTCAGGGAAGGCAAAGGCAAATAGAGAAGCTGTGGAAACTCAGTTAACACTGATTCATACCAGCATTCTTTCTAATCCAGCAATTGCTTGCTCTGATCAATGGAACAGTTGAAACACTTTTGCATTGAGGCTTTTGCTGTGTCTGCTCAAGTCCATGCTTATTCCTCGTTGGATGCTTGGGACACATAAAGCACATTAAGAATGGAAGAATTTTTAAATTACCACTTCTTTTCTGTAAATAAAATTCTTATTCTGAAATATTTTGTAGGTCAGGATCAGAATGTTTTCAAAATTGTCTCATCTTTGTAGAAGTAGGCAGTTTTGGGGCTCTGTTCTAATATGATCCATCTGAGATTCTGATTTCCCAAGTAAGTCGGATCGCAACATACCTGGAAATCATGCTGCACTCTGGAATCAACTACAATAATTGTTATGCTCTTTTTCATCAAGCATGGGTAAATGTAGAGTGTTCATTTAATCAGTGTCCGCTGATGGATATTGAACCTTTCAGCGTACAGACATGATCATAGTACAACCATGATTTCCCTGATGGAATGAAAGGGGCAGGTGTACTTCCATGTGATAATTATCCACCACAGATGCTGTGTATCTACTTTTTGTAAAACATTTCCTGTTCAGTGTTCTTCACTGTCCCAGAAGACCTATCAACTGTTGGCTGCCCTTTATCATCAGGGAGGGAATTATTTTATTGTGGGGTATGGTCAAGCCTAAAGGATTAAAAGGGCAGCAGAAATAGCTGAGTGCCAGCAATGGACTTCTTGGTTTCTTTCATTCAGTTGGCTCTGATCCAGAGTTTGCCCGCTATGTTGCTGGGGTCAACCAGGCTATGCAACAGAAGAGGCAAGCACAGCATGTCCGTCGTCCAAGCACCGCGCGTGGCAACTGGCCTCTTCCTGATGATCCTCATAAAACCTGGCCCTTCCCTGAGTATTTCACAGAAGGGTAAGAGATTGGACAGGCTGTGTATTTTTATTGAGTGAGTCTATTTTGCACCCAGGCTTGGCAGAATGTGGGAATACTGGGTGTTTTTTCCAGTTGCTGCTGCATTTGTGAAGGCTGCACTTCACTATGTTAGGAGTGAGCGATGTGAGCCCTTCCTGCTCTGCTGATCCCGAGGCACTGACACTCTTGATGTCTTTAGAGTGACATGGATACCTCTGTGACTCCAATCTATAGCACAGATGCATTTAAGAGTTTTCTTTGAGTATTTTGAAAACAACTTTTAAGACCTAGTTTTGATGAAAAGTGATGCTTGCAAAGTTGCAGTGCCAGATCAGTTTTCCAAATTTTAGCCACTTAATCTTGCTACTAAGAGGCAGGTACTTCACAGCAAGTACATTAGTAGTTCTTAATCTCTTCCAAGTCATAACTATTTACTGCAACAGTGATCCAAGATTGTCTCTCCCATTTGTTCATAATGTAACAGCTGTGACTCAAAGTAGCGTAAAACCAGTAGGATGGATATGTGTTCTAGCTCAGTTTTGCAGTGAAAAAGTCAAGTGCTTAGTGATTCCAAACCCCAGCATCACTTGTTTCTCCTTCCTGAACAGGAGAGGCACTTCTAATTGATATAATTATTTTAGTAAAATATATTTAAAGAGGCTATAACTGCCTGAAAGCAGTTAATCTGACCACTCAGAAGTAGGTAAGTGAAAGTTATTTGTATTACTACACCTTACCAAGTATTGAAATTTGCTTGTGCTCTAAAGACTGAGACTGTGACAAAGACTGAGCACAACTGGGGCACGCAGTCTGGACCAGGCACTGTAAACACAGGGACTAATACAACTTTCTGTCTTGCAGTGATGTGACAAACAGCTGGTCTGGTACTCAAGGAGACTCTGCCAGCTCAAGTGATGAGACCTCCTCAGCTAACGGAGACAGTTTGTTCTCCATGTTCTCAGGGCCAGACCTTGTTGCTGCTGTAAAGCAGAGGAGGTGAGCAAAATGAACAGAAGTAGACCACTTCGGAAGATTCCTTTTGTTTATATATAATTTCATCTGTGTAGCCAGACAAAGGAAGTTCCTGTCAATTAGACAAATGTACATAAACATGAGTTTGTCTAGAACACTGGTGATGTGGATCAGTGGATTCCCAAAGTGAGTTGTGTCAGTAGCTCTCTCCTCGAACAAACCAGCACTTGTGCCAACAGCCAGCTGTTCACTGAGGGTCAGTATGTCTAGAAAAGATCTGACACTTCCACTCTTCCATGAGAGTCTCCTCTGGATGCCATTTCCTGACAAGGTCCTTGTTGGACTGGTTTTGCACACTGTGCCTCTCTGCAGCTGGGCCCTGACATGGTGCACTGGGATGCCAGGGAGTTTCTTTCCTGGCTCCAATGGCAGCTCTGTGGCACTCAGGAAATGCTGCTGGTAAAGTTGTGTGGACTTGTCTCACCTTGGCTGCTGCTTCTGGAGTCGTAAATACACACCTGGGTAGTCCTTTATTTCTGACAGCAGGAAGAGGAGACCTAATTGCAGTCATAAATAATTCCACTAACTGAAAAACTAGGCCAGGATTTTCAACAGGAACAATCCACTTTTATCAGTTGTACGAATTACAACAATTCTGCTTTTCTGAGGGGCTGGAGGCTTGGTGTCTTTGGAACCTCAGTGATTCCACAGGAGATAGTAGTTAGAACAACAGTAAGATGAAGCATGAATACCAATCCAATTACAGTCTTGAATCGTTCTCTCACACTATTTTTTAGAGTATTTTCTAAGAATAAGTGGCCAAATATTCTGGTTTTGTTTACAATCACAGAATAATTTGGAATCAATACATTTAGATACAAGGTTGTCTGTCTGCTTCTTGGTGACTGGAAGAATTCAGTGGATGTACTGCCAGTTTCTCACAGATTCTACCTGGACAGCTATTTTTATATGCATTGTCAGGTATTGACCAAAAGAGGAGTGTTTTCTGAATCTTTAGATAGTGAATCTTTTTATAAAGTCTTTGTAAGTGTAAAGAGGGAACAGGAATTGAGCTTCAAATGAATGCTAAATTGAAATTAATAGAGAACAGCCATCTCATAAACAGTCACAGAAAAAGTAGTAATGTGTTTTTTTTTTTTAAAAAGCAGCAGGGAAGGAAAACACAGTAGCACATAAAGCGTAAATTAACCTGCCAAGCCAGTACATGGCTGGAGATTGATGATGAAGCAATTCATGGAGCAGGAACAAGAAAAGCCTGTGCTTTGTGTAGTGCTGTGAAGAGAATAGCTGAAGGAAGTTTCCAAAGAGTGTGCTTCACTGAACAGAAACTTCAGCTGTAGCAACAGCAGTACTGTCTCCTGTTACTTGCAGGAAGAACAGGTGAGGGCCTGAAAGCAGAGCTAAAACTAGGCAGTAGAAGTCAAAAGGGTTGAGTGTGCTAAAGCTGACCTGCAAAGGGCTGCTTACCCGTGGAAGCTTGATGATTGGAGCATGTTGATTGGGTTTTTTTAAAAAACAGGTGAAATAAGATTCTGCTTTAATCTAATCCCACCTCCTAAGAAAAAAAAGCAAGACCAAAAAATCCACGAGAAAACATCTTCCAGAATGTATATGTGGTCAAGGACTTCTCTTTGATACTAGGTGTTAGGTCACAAATTTGAACTAAGGTAAAACATTTTTCTTCAGTAAAACTACTGTGCTTCAGCAGATGTTTCACTTGCTCAGCTGTGCTTTTGTCTTGTCTGTAAAGTTATTACAGAAAAGATACTCTTAAAAAAAGCCACAGAAGAAACCCAAACCATAAGAGCAGGTAACAGAAGAAAAAACACCATTTCTGGCACCATTTCTTCAAAGTGGGCAAAAGCCTAGCCCAGCTTCCTTTCACCTCTACAAAAAACATTGCAGAATCTGTAGCTCCAAGAATTACTGCACTGGCAAGCCCCTGACAGGACTCGGCAGTCAGTTTCTGTATTGCTGCTTTTACCTGTACTGACAAGTACATGAAACCAGATGTTTCTGAAAAGAGATGTACTGAACAGTACTGCAGGCTGCCCGGTATGACAGACTGAAACCACACAATGGTCTATGCCAGTGGCAGATTCATGTGGGTGACTCATTTAAAGACAAAAGGTAAACGTCCCTCTCTTTCTGGGCAGAAAACACAGCAGTGGTGAACAGGAACCCAGCACGCTGCCGTCGCCTCCTCTTCTCTCTGCAGTGGATGACCGCAGTCAGGTGAGCTCATTAGTCCTCTCTCCTGTTTGCTTCTGGGGGTGGGGCTGCACCAGCCAAACAACTGGAAAAGCATCTATCTCCAGATTGCTTACTTCAATGAAACCCCAAACCATCTGCACTCAAGTAGCATGAGATGCTTTTGTCAAAGTAACCAAGCTTAAATATTAAAATTGGAAATAACTTCTTTCTTTCCCTTTTAGTGGGGCCACTTCATGCTGAAGTAAATAAGAAGGTTTTTTAACAGGCAGATATTTTAAAAATTAAGAGTGCTATTACATATGCATCAGTTCTGCTTTCAAATATAAATTAATCTTGTGAAAATATCATAAGGAGGGGACAAGATGACATGTTAAGTATTGTCTCATAAAGTAAGTGTTCTGGTGTTAAACCAAACCAAACCCCAAGTCCTTCTGTTTTCTCAGGATAGTAAGACCAAAACCTGGCCTCCCAAGGCACCGTGGCAGCACACGTCCTGTGTGCCCAGCACGCTGCCCAGCCAGAGCACGTCCCTGTACCCCCTGAGCAGCCCCGTGAGCCAGTGGAGCGACACCATGCAGATGCTCCAGGCGCCCATGTGGGCCGCGGCCAACGAGTGCGCCCCGGCAGCCGGGATCTCGTCCAGCTTCGCCTACGCGCAGCAGCAGCAGCAATCCCAACAGGCCTCCCAGCACAAACAGATGAATAAGGGCTTTAAATCTTTTCCAGTAAAGCACGAACGCAGACCGTCTTACCTGCACCAGTACTAACTGCTTTTCGTATTGGAAAATGCAGCACAGGGCCAAACAAAAATTGCATTACTTTGATTCACAGCTGTGTGTTGGCTGTATCCTGTTTATCTCGTTGATGTGGAATGGAGAGGGTTTGGGCGAGACGAACAAACTCTGGAATTCTGATTTACAGTGCTGAGCAAATATGGCCAATATGTTTGGTGTACATGAAACAGCCCAAAACTGTGATGTAGAAATGCTTTTAAAAATGTGTAATTGCCTTTACTTTCAAAACATTTTTTTTCTAAAAAAAAACTGCTGAAGGACTACCATACAAGAAACACTGTATTTTATAGCTATTTTTCATATAGATTTATAGTTAAACATCTTACTGAAACACATTGAATATGCTGAAGCAAATATATAGTGGTCACTTTGCTCAACACTGTTTGTGTTTAAATTTGTAAAGGACAAGCTGTAGAGCCTTTGTATTCTCCATTACGGCCTGTGGGCAGCTTTTTTAAAATGAAGTGCAACAGCAGCTTTTCCTGTGCCACACCAGTGAGTCTGTTTGGGAACTGCTGCAGAAACAGTTGGAAAACCGAGTTCTGTGACAGTTTCCCTACTCTAGGTGAAGATCAACAGAAACACTCAGCCTTGTGTGGCCAGCGTTACCTGAGCTGCTTCACATAGATGGCACCTGTGTGGACAGTGTGACCCTGGTTCCAAATGCCCCTGTGTGGACAGTGTGACCCTGGTTCTCAAACCAACCGTCCTACAGCTGCGTTTGGCCAAAGGCATTATCCACATGGTGCTCCTGCAGTGTGTGAAAGCAAAGCCTAAGAGACTACTTGCATTTATTTAAAGTCTTATTTCAGATGCTACAGTTGATTAAAAATTGTGAGCTGGCTCAGAAGATACTAAAACTGAAATGTGGGGTAGCAGTTAGTTAAAAGAACATTATTTTTTTTAAAAGGATAAAGTAATTATTTGCAGTCAATATGTGCCATTAAGTGAACCTGTGGAATTAGGAATAATCTTCCAACCAAAGTGGATCGGGGAGAGTGACTGGTGCTTACAAATTGAAGAATAATGGTAAATATACCTATCCCACTGTATATGAATTGAGATTACAGAAGATTCTTTATATAGTTAGAGCTTATTTAAATTTTCATATTTCATCTTTGAAAGAGTCTAAAAACCACAATATTTTCTGGTATAAGAGTTTTGACAGTATTAATCTTATTTTTGTATTTTTCTTAAGTCTCATATCATTCTAATATGTTAACTACTAGTAAAATGGGTTATTAGTTCTAACTACATAATTTTTCAATGAAGATAAAGCACATTTTTTGGTTTTGGTTTTACAAACTACGTACATCTATAACTAAAGATACCAAAAAATAAATACATTATATATATATATATATATATATAAAAAAATAAGAAGTATACAAAACACTAAAACTATTAAACATTTGGGTATTTAAAACCCATCCACCTTTTTTGTCTGTATGGTGACGGGCTCTATTTGCAGGCCCAGATTGTTACCTTTTGTGCTGTTTGAGGATGCCAATGTTGCCTGTATTTATGATATTGTCACCATGTTTTCTGAAACTTCATACTTACCATGTTTACAAAGATTTGTTTGCTGTACATAGACTTTTTACAGTAATGTGCTTTGCACAATCAGTGTGGCTTCTGTCTGTAAATTGTTAATGGTCTGTACTACTATAATTTTGAAAACCCTCCACTGAAAATGTTAGTGGTTATTTAACTTGATGAATGGCTTTGAGTTTCCTAAATCTTGTTGTTTAGATCTAATATTAAACCCTGAATTTGGTTGTACTTACTGGTTATTCCTACTAAGACCAAAACGGAAGTTAATGAAAACACTTAATTTTGAACTTCTTTTCTAACAAGTGCCAAAATGATTGCTATAGTTTTTGCAGTTTATTCATAATTACAAATGCTGGCAAGTTTCTGGACCTACATAAGTGAATTGCGAAAACAAAGAAAGTTTGTCTGCATTTTGACCACGTGGGTGCTACTCTGCTTCCGATTGTTCTGAACACTGGTAATTTTAAGAATTGTTGCACTTGGCAATTGAGTCTTGCCCTTAAACTTCACTTACACTGCCAAGTGCAAGGGTTTGGTGCTTAGTTAACTTACCCTATTGCAGTGCTTCTTGTGAATAGCTAATGCTTCTGAACTGGAACTGTACAGTTTGTATTTTAAAGCTTCTGTAAAAGTAAACTATTTGCTTTATTAAAGATATACATTTAATAGGTCATACCTGTTTAAAATATGCACCTTGCTGAAAATGAGCAGCACCTTAAACTGTAACTTTGGTTTGTAAACAAAGATCTTATTTCATTAACATGGGATTATTTAACAGTTTGAAAATTGTCAACTGCCTACTTACTGACTCTATCATATAAAAATGGACTTTATACAATCTTTAAAGCTGCTTTCTCGGGTAGATGGCACAGAACGATACAGACAAAGGCTTAGCAGGGTCTTTGAACCAGTAGTATAGATGAACTTTGCCAAAACCTTGAACTCTGTCTGCCTCCCCGCTATGATCAAGGCTATTAGTTTAGCATATGTTAATTGTGGCACTGGAATGCTGCATGCAGGGTGTGCAAAGCTGCTGTGCTCTTCCTGGATAAGAGCACACATGAGCAGTGCTGACAGCACCCAGGAAGCACAGGAACTCATTTTGGTTATGCAAGAATGGAGCACTTCCAGCACAGAGGAAAAGCCTTCGTACAACTTGGGCAAGCCAACGTCTGACTTGCTGGAATAAAGCCTTGGTTTCTTCCTTGCATGTAATTACTGGGTGATGCAGCAATCCCACCAGCCTCAGGAAAGTTAACGTTTCTGTTTCATTAAATCACTGAGCAGCTCCTTTGTTAACATATTATAGTAATTCAGAATATAATACAATTTACAAAGAACATCTTTAATTTATTAAGCACATTTCCTCTGATACAGGATACAAAAGAGTCCACTGTTTTTATATATGGCAACACATGCCTGACTTTGTCAGAGTGGAGGTAGGAGTCACCTAGTGAAACGTTTACCGTTATTGTAGAACCTTAGTCATGAAACAGGCTCTGCTTCCCCCACTGCTGTCCCAACAACCAGGCTATTCCCAGAAGTACACTGCATTTTTTCAGAGAAAAAATGTGAATGTGATTATTATCACCTTTAAGCTGTGTTAGTTTACAGTAACAGGAGAAAGGCTAGCCTAATACTACATTGAAAACTGCATTCCCATTTTAAACACAGAAGTGCAGATGACTTTTTTACCTGCTTTTTCAAGACCACACCTTCTTGACTCTCAAAAAGTGGGACTCTCTAAACTACTTCTACAGGCTCTGAAAGCAGCACTGCTCCTCTCCAGGTATTTAAGTCACTCTACAGGCTTCTGCGTGCTGGGCGGAGTGGCATCAGCAATCGTAGCTAAATAAATGAGGTTTCTGTGCAGGATATGCTGGTACCTAGGAGAGAAAGAAACACAGTATCTGGGAGATGTGTTCTTTTCTGGTCAATTACCCACATTTGCACTTGTGTAATCCCATCAGTAGCTGCAGTTAGGGGAAAAAAATTGCAAACTAGAATAATAAATCAGGGGAAATATATCGTGGTCTTGTTCTGAATTCCTGTACAGTGCACTGAACTGCAGCCTGTAGCCGAGCATGTGCTACTACCCAACTTCGATGGGAAGTAGGACGTTCAGCCCGCAATTACTATCAACCCTGAAAAGCTGCAGAACTGCAGCGGAGCAGGAGACGACCAAGCTGCCTCTCGGGCTGGTGCTGGAGCTGCAGATCCGCGGCCTGGCTGCCCTGGCCCTGCCGTCACTCCGCTCGGCGTGTCACACACAGGCGGGGAGGGCAGAGCCTGGCACAGCGGGCGTCACAGGAACGCTGAGGAAACAAACACTCAGACCGAGGCGGCAGTGTCACTCTGCGCTTTATACATCTCTGAAAATGATTCTGGGGAAATCCCTTCCTAAGCCCAGATGCATTTTCTTCCTAGCGGCAGGAAAGTTCTGGGAGCAGGAGCCGCGTTTCACTCCCGTTACCGGCACCTGGACCCCGCGCGCTCCGCCCTGCCCGCCCCTCCCGCCCGCACCGGTCACTTACTGCACGCAGTCGGTGGCGCGGCCCTTGCTCTGGTACTCCACGATGCACCGGATCAGCTGGTCGTTCTCCTCCAGCAGCTGCGGCACAGAGCGCCGTCACGGCCCGCCCCGGCCTCCGCCCTGCCCCGGCCGGCAGGGCCGGCTCTGTCCCAACGGGGCCGGAAGGGCACGTGTCACCGTCCGGCTCAGTCCCGGGTCCCTCCCAGTCCAGTTTCGGCCCAGCCCCGCTCCCGGCCCAGTTTCGCTCACCCGCTGCAGCGTGTCCTGGTTCACCTCGGCCTTGCCGCGCAGCCGCTCGGGCACGAACGCGACGGACATGGCGGCGCCCGGCGGAGGGGGCCCGGTGGCCCCGCCCCTTGGCCCAGCGCGCAGGCGCGTTGCGGCGGAGCGGGGCGCGCCCAGCCGCCCCCAGCGCGGGGCCCGGAACGCTCCAACCCCGCCCGCCCCGCGCCGCCGCAAGAAACACCCGCCAGCGGAGCGATTTTACTGAACAGTTTATTCTGGTTTAAAATAAAAAAAACAGAAAGCCTGGTCGGGCGTAGCGGGGACACCCAAGGTTTGCCCCCGCCCGCGGCTCCCGGCCCGGGTATTTACAGCTGGAACACCTCAGACAGTAAAGTTATTGCAACAGGACAGCACTTGCCTCTACGGTCAAAAATCTCAACAGGTGTTCAGAATCATGACTTGTGGATCCCAAAAGGCAGTTGTTAAACATGCAAAAACATTACTAAACAATATTATCTAACTTCTACAGCTGTCAAATACTTGACCTTAATAAGGAAACCAATTACAAAATACTTCCTTGTAGTGCTATACAAAAGTTATAAAATTAAGATTCTATCAACCACTTTTAAATATTCCAATTTTTCAACAGTGCAGTTTTCCACATCTTTATCACCACTGAACATTTTGAAGTAAAAAAAAAAAAAAAAATCAGCAAATTAGATCAAAGTGATGTAATCTTTGGATCCCTTTATTCCTGTGGCCTTCATATACATATACCGACACAAATGACCAGGTTTCCATTTCAGCATATCAGAAAGTTGCAACCAGTCACCCAGAAGTGGCAAAAAGTCCATACTGTCATTTGTGACTTCGTGGTCTTAGAACCAGAGTCTCAATGTCTCCAAGCTATGGTCTATCAAAATGCAAACAACTTCAAACACTAAGAATTCTTTAAATTGCTCATGTCTACAGGTATTACAACAAAGTTAACGTTTCAAGAATTGACAAATGGAGACAGACTTTTATCCCAGGCATTCCAGGAGAATCACCAACTCGTGTGCCTGGTCCATTATTAAAAAAGGTTAATATTTCTCACTAAGTAAAATTACTTGCAAATCTTGACATATGAAAATTCCTTTTTTCCTTTTTTGAAAATATCTCCTTAACTTGGTCAAATCCTGTGATATGCCAGAAACTACAAAAATCAAATTCTTGCGAGAGCAGTGAAGCGTGTATCCAGTTTCGTGTAATGGAAGAACATTTTCAAAACTTCATTATAGTCCAAATATAAAATCAAACATTTAAGCCTGAAAAGCTGCTAAAGAAAAAAAACCCAACTAATTCAGTGTTCTTCAGCATATCGACTTCTGCAATAACAGTATGTTTACCGACTTAAAAATGTTTATTCTTTAAAAAATTAGTTGCTTTTTATACAGCTATACAAAGTTTGTAATGTTTCTTTGGCAATGGGATATAATGGAATTTTACAGCTATATAAAAACTTTCCTTTGCCTAAGAAACAGTATTTACTGTGTGTACATATCTGACTGACAAAGCAAGTTTTCTACTGTCCAGCACCCTAGTTGATACAAGTACAACTACCTCAAAAGGGATTTTACAGGATTTCCAAAAAACAACCTTCCGTGGGTCAAAACACTCACAGTATCGACGGCCTTCTGCATACAATTGTCCTTACAACTTGAAGCAATTATCAAATACAGTTTAGTTATAAGAAAAATCCTTTCAGTGATGAAAAAATACTTAAACTCCATCGAAGTACTGCTTATAATTAACTATACATAAGAAATTACTTATCCTTCTGTCTCAAATATATTTAATGCTCACTGTTTTCAAAGACGGCCATTTTTCAAAAGTAACTGCATTACACCCCTTTGAAATTAAATAGTTAAATCCCAGTGCTGGTGACAAGTATACAGCAAATTAACTTCATTCTTTGCAGAGATCAAAACTAATTCTCTGATTCAAGAAGATCTAGAAGTTCACCTGGTTTCAGCTTTCTTGTAGACTACGCAGCAACTTTGTTGTCTTTCTAGAGAGAACAAAAGAATAATGTTAAAATTAATTTTGCAAAACCCCACAGATGAATGCCCCGGGGGAGCAGTTGTGCTGTGCTGGCTATTCCCCATCTCCAGCAGCAGCAAGGAGACCTCCCTGGGTGTTCAGGCTGGCACCTGGTCAAACCCCCTCAGTCTGGCACACACCGAGTGGAGCTACTCATCACTGACTACATGCACAGCACAAATCCTCTGCCTTTACATCACCTCCTACTCATCTGGAAGGCAGCAAAACTCTTTTGTTCAGAAATTCAAATTGCTAATCTTCAGTCCCGTATTTCCATTCATGTTCAGCTACCAGAAGTTTCTTTAAATAACAGGACCAATTGCTGCAAACTAATAAAGGAACAGCTGAGGGAGAAATCTGCTGTGATTAAACCCCCCAATTTTTTAAAATTTAGAAAAATATTTAAAACTTCTATTAGAAAACAAAGGTTTTTGTTTGCAAAACTCTTAACTGCTCATGCAGTAAACTACCAGAAGATGTTGTTCTGTTCCAGTCTGAATTTTAAAAGGCTAGTTTAAACTAATCTGGATAATTATCTTTGTTACTGATTCTAACCAGTACACCAGTCTTTAGGCTTTGTGCCAACTCATTCACAAAGAATTCAAAATTTCATTCCACACTGGAAGCAAGTTAAATTATTCCCTCTCATTCTTTACATTTCACAATATTGCTTACAAAAATGCTCGCAATTCACATTTCTAACACTTGTATTCCATTTGTAGAACTTCTTTTTTCTCCTCTTTTTCTTTTCCCCCCACAATACGAGTTATGAAATAGCTATTTAGGGCACGTGAAGAAAGGCAACCTTTATTTTTGATTGCTGTTGACAGTAAAATGATGCTATGTAACTAGAATTCCAGCATTAATGGACTTTCAATAAAGTAGCTCAGAACACCTGCAAAATACTATTCAAGAAATTCTAGTTCAACATCAAACCTAAAAGCAGGAGGTTTTTAACCGCAACTTTCCAAGAACAGTGGATCAGGTTATAGTAACATTAAATACATTTTACCCTATATTCAAAGTCAGCAAACTCCCTGCCTCCACGAGCTCCTCGGAATCCCCCACGGAACCCGCGGGGGGCGGTGAAGGCGCCTCTGCCGCCCCCTCGTCCTCTGCCCCCTCGGAAGCCGATGACCCCCCTGCCCCTGTAGCCGCCGCGGCCGCGGTTGGGGCGCAGGGGGATGCCGAAGGTCTCGGCGTTCAGCCTCCTCTCCTCAGCCCAGGTGGGTCGCCGCTCCCTGCCACACAAAAGGAACACAGACTGCGCTAAAGCACTTTGGGAGGAGGTCAGAGTCCCCAGAAAGCCCGTGAAATGAAAGTGATACATTAACCACATTGTAAATTTCCACATTATGCCTTCTGTGTGTCTGCCGCAGTTCAATTAAGTCATCAAGAAGGGACACGTTACAGAGTCATTAATTAGATATTAATAAAGCTGTAAGAGGTTCCCATATTGAAAATCACACTCTGTATCCTCTGCACACAGCATCATTTAAAGCAGGAAACAGTTTACAGTTATAGATGTAATTTTATCTGGCTGTTAGTACAACAAACAACTCCCCCTCCCCCTCCTGTAAATCAAAATAGGTCAGCAATCCACATCATTGTGTCTAATAAAAAGGCAGCAGTGAAAGATAAGCTTTAATTTTCCTGAAACGCTATCTGCTCATTCAAACAACACAACTGGCTGAGACACTTATGTAATCTGCTTATAAACCATCACCAAAGTAGGATCATAATTGATTTAACTAAAGTGTTAATTTAGTAGCTAAGCAAAACAAACAAACTCTCACTTTAGTAAATCTGAAAAGGAGTTTCTAGAGCCTGTGCATTAAGTTCTAAAGATACGGCTCTAAAACTTCTTCAAATATCTTATTAGCATATTGCACTTGCCCACAAAGAAATTTTGTGCTTCACATTCCTGTTTTACTTTTGTCTGCTGCATGTGGAAACAAGCTCTAATCACCTTCGAATCAGACCTGATTGCAATGAGTAGCACTGACAGCACCTTATTATGACATAAACATGCATGAAGCAGATTAACAAGCTTCTCCTTGCAGGACATACCTATTGTCATCACAGGAAATGTTATCAAAGAAGGATTTGGTTTTGTCATAGTAGCAGTTGGGTCCAAGTGGATCTTCCTCATCAGCATTCCCTTCGCTATTTTGGGTATCAACACCTGAGTCACCTTTGTCTTCTCCATTTACAGGCTTCTCTGGTTTCTCAAGTTTATCTTCTGGTAAATAAAAAGCAAACAGAAACCTAAAAAACCCAGCACTGTTAACTTACTCTCAAGTCAGAGAGAAACTATATTGAACGCTCAAAAATACAAAAACCTCTCCATAATTTAATGTGGAAGTCAAATAATGTGACACAAAATTAGGATGTTTTGCTGCTGCTGTCTGGAGGTTTGATGTCCTCCATGTTTCCTGTGGGTTTAGTTAACAAAAAAACCTGTGGCAGAATGGATTTGATAGCCATCTACTTTCTACCCTCTTAGCTACCTCCCTCCCAGACTTAAGAGCCTCACTCAGACATCCTTCCAAAAGCCAGTCCATGGTTTTGTTCACCCCCCTTGCCTTTCTCCTTTGTCTTCTGGCTTTGCTGTTATCTCCTTTGAGACAGAGGGCCAGCATTATGACTTTCTGATGTATCTCTTTCCTAATAATGCCTTAAGTTCAACTTACTGCTTTGAGAGGTACTGAAAACAAAGCTGACGGTTCAAAAAAACCAGCTTTCACTATCTTCAAGCCTCATTCCTATTACTATCTTAAAATCTCATTCCTAAATGTTTACAGCTTAAATCTCACGATGTCGTGCATAAACTCCAGATAACCAGCTCCCCATCACACACGTTAACTGTCTCACAAACATTTCTATAGCTGTTTATGGTTAGCTTTCCCATTCCTCTTTATTATTCTGAAAAAAAACAGTATCAACATTGAAAAAGGATCCAGAAGGACAGGCAAGCACCACAGGACAGATCCTATGGGATTCAACTGGTGTTTTTACTCTACACTGAAATTTGACCATTTATTCCTACCTTTTGTTTCCCAGCTTTTAGCCAATCATTCACTGAAATAGAGAACTCACTATATAAACCTGCAACAATTTTGTCCAAAAATAGTAGCAGCAGTGTAACAAACAGGTGGCTGGTCACAAGAGAATGAGGTAATCAAAACAGAAGCCTGCTAGAAAACAAGTGCTGGCAGTATGATTTCTGACTGCTCCTGTGTTCCTTTGGAAAAGGATAAAAGCAAGGAAATGCTAGAAACTTTCAAACAAACTCTCCGGCATACTACAGCCATGTTCTGATCCCAAACTCGTGCTTTTCTGATTGCTTTTGGTCTATAATTGACATTATAATTTTGGTCTAATAATTGAAAACCTAAAACACAGGTTTTCTTTCATTGCATCCTTTCCAGAACTTTAAAGTAACAAACATTATTGGGACTTTTGCTCAAGTAATCTGCAATTTTAACAGAGACTTGTTAGCACTTGACAGATTATATTTGCTAGTTAAAATTCCTTCAAAACTCAAACACTCACCCAAGTATTTAATTAATAGAAGATCCCAGTTTACTTATTAATTAGTTTTTAGTTTTTAATGACTGCAAACAAGACTTAATACTATATGCCTTTTAAAAGTTGTTCTCCAAAGTAGGATCAAAACAACATGACAGCTTTTCCATGCTCAAATCTAAAGCAAAAATTGGCTTACCTTTTAATTTAAGTTTATTATGAAATTCTCTATCAATTTCCTCCTTGTTGAATTGTGCATTTGCACTTTCAAAGTCAAAATCCTTCTCAAACTTCATTGGACCATCCCTCCTAATACCAAATCTTCCTCGGCCCCCTCTGTGACCTCCGCGGCCTCTCCGTGCCGAAGGCGCACCTGGAACTGAAAAAAGGGAAATTCTGTTTGGTTTTGTTTTGTGAATTGGCTTTTCTTTGAGGGTGTTGGAGTGTGTTTGGTTTTTTGGTTTGCTTTCTAATTCCTGGGGTAATAGGCTGGGACTTCTTGCATCCTCTTCCTGCACTTCTGCTGCTTAAAGGCCCGTGAGAGGAGCTTCTAGTTTGTAAATTCACCTACTATAATGACAGCAGTGACACAGAAAACATAATAGTACTAAACTTGGACATTAAAAGACTCTAGAAGTCATTAAAAGCTTTTGAAAGAAGAGTTAAAATATTAGTGGCTTTTCAGTCAAGTATTTTTGTAGAAAGGCTTTTATTTCATGCTATTATGTTTATAAATCCCTGAATACTGCTTGATTTATATTTTTGTTCAAATTGCTTAGTATAGAGGAACCAGAAGAGATTTTTCTCTTTAATGTTGACTTAATGTGCTTGTACTATTCTGACCCAATGCAAAGTTGTTACCCAGTAGAAGCAAAATGTATTTATGTATTTTAGCAAATTTTAAAAAAAACTTATTCAAGTCTGAAAGCAGCAATAGCTATTTCTCAAAACAAGATTTACCAATTTGCCGTTTGTTTTCATTTCTGAGTTCATTTTCTGATCTTGAAACCTTGTGTGCTTCAGCTAAAGTTGGAAATAAAAAAATAATTTTTTATCCAATTAGGTATTTTTGATCATACTTTTGTATACATAGTTCCAATTTTAAAAAAATCCAAACCTATCAATGTAAACCACAAGTTTAAATCATAAAAGAAAAAAAAAGTAATTTAGAATATATGTTTGATTTTAAAAAGAAGTATGTGTCTAATCCAAGTCTCTGCTGGCCAGTCTACCAGTAACAGCAGGAAAATTCCTACACATTACCCTCAAAAAGAGCACTTTGCATGTGTATGGCAGGAAATAAGCTGTATGAAAATTATCCAAAGCTACCTCTTCTGTGCTCTTGATTCTCTAAGGATTTTTGGCTGGCAGACACCAGAGGTCTGGTTTGTACAGGACTCCTCCTTCCCACTGGTGCTGGAGTGGGCAAGTGGGCTGAAGCTGTTTGTACAGCTTGTTCCATGGTGGGGCTCCTTCTCAAATGGTCCATCTGAGGGCTTGAACGACCTGGGGAAAACACAAAACAAGAACAAACCCCAAAGGGTTATTTCTCATCTACAAAGGTGAGTTACTGGTTTCAACCAATCTAGATTTACAGGTTTATCTGCCTGAGCTGTGTCCAAAGAAAAAGTAAGTATTTCTGTACCATCAGATCCACTAATTCAGAATGAAGGATATTTAGCAATACCCCTTCCTCCAGTTTAAAAGAAAAAAATGGGTAGGACAATTAATCCCCACCAAGCTATTAATGATGAGCAATTAGCCATGGAATGAAATTTTCACAATGATTGGAGGTAAAATGCTCCTTCTGCCTCCCTGGGAAGCTAAGCTGGAAGAGGCTGCTCCCAAAGGCAGGGACACAGTTGTGACCCTGAATTTAATTTCACATTGGGCACTGCTGCACAACTGCTGCCCAGTCAGGAAACAGCAGCAGCTGGGCCGGGCTCAGAGCAGGGGAAGGAGCTGGGGAAGCTGCCCCACACAGCACTGCTCACACAGGGCTATTTGCAGCACAAGTGGCTGCAGGCAGAAGCAAGTTCACAATAGAACCACTGATCCAGCCAGACAAGTTTACAACATCAAATAGGAAAATCTACTAAGAAATTAGAATAAGACTCAAGTACCAGTAAAGAAAAAAACCCCCAAGGTTCTGTAACATAACAAAACTAACAAAAGAAAAACCAAAATCACAAAAAAACCAAACAAAACAATAAACCCAACCATACCACACTTCCAATCTACAAAGATTAAAAGTATTTTTAAAAGCAAGCATACAGAGAAAAAACTTGTTAGTGCCCCACAGGAAATTTTCTAGCAGAATGTATGTTCATCTGGAGCATACGTCATACATATCCACACATGTCCAGGTTTCAACTTCAACTACAGAAAACCAAACTATTTCAACAGATAAATGCTCAGCGTACCTTTCCCCTCTTCAATTAATTCAACAAAGTAGAACCTATCTTTGGCAACCCATCAACTATTCCTAGAAACACTCCTAATGGGTATACAAATCTCAACTGGAATTTGTCTGCTGTAAGTGTTTTGATTTTTAACACGACTGCATAATTTAAAAATAGCATTAGGAATATATCTTGGCACACACTTTTACTCACAGCAATTAAGAGTGGAAGAGCAGGAAATAATGAGGTTTTGGATTTTAAGGAGCAATGTTAACAACATTTGCATGAAAGGTGAGGGTGAAGGTGCTCGATGTTTAGTTTCATTTGACTTTGCCGCTCAAATATCATCAAGAATTTCCTTTTTTCCAATATAAAACAAACAATCCATACAGTTCCTGTTACTATTAAGCTGACTTAAAATTCATGTTGCTACCTCTACATGAAGTCAGGTCTGCTGTTAATATTATCTATGTAACTATACATGAACAAAACCCCCACAATTAGGTATAAAGATTTCAAAATTGGAAGCTGAAGGACTTCACATTTCAATCAGCATGAGGTATCTTGAGTTTTGTCATGTTATCAATAAAACTAGATCTTGAATTTCCACATGCACCTATTTACTAACATTATTTCATTTTAGTAAGCCCTACTCCTCAGTACAGTGCTTTAAGGGTAACAAATGTTCTGCTACCTGCAGCACTCCAAGAGGTAGAGAAAACACATTTAAAGAGCAAATACAAAGCTTCTCAGTGTTTTCTGGGTTTAATACCAAGTGTTTTCATCAGAGAGCTCAGCTGTTTCGTTGGCATTTCTGGCAACCACCAAAGTCACAGGGACACAACTGGTCAACAAAAGATTGAAGTTACTAAAAAAAATTTTACCTTGAGACATCTGTGTTTTCAGTGATCTTGCATCTGTTGTAAATGCAGAACCAACTGCAGTGCTTTGGGTCATGCTAGCACTGGCTGAAGAGTCTGTTCCAAAAGATGTTAAAGAACCTCCTGCTTTGAAAGAAATAATATAGTTGTAAAACCTGGTTTAGACTTTTTTTTTTTTAATTAGCACCAAATGATTAGAGAAGCCATATTAGGCAGTTATTCTAGAAAGCACCTAAGCCTGCCCTTCCCATACACTTTTAGTTTAATCTAACATGAATGCACAGTAAGTTGGTAAGACTAATATCTTGATTTATTCAAAATAAAAAATACAAGAGTACTTCTAACTTCAGTATCACAAGTATTAACAAAACATAGCCATGACAGCATCTTACTGAGCCATACACATATATTTCCACTTAACATCCTTTCAACAAAAATATGACTGCTACATCTTAACTGATATCTAATTATGGCCAATTCTACAGCCTTCCTTTTGCATGGCTAATATTTTCAGTGCCAGGAGTAACACTGCTGCCATAACAGCTACGAGACTGTAAGTTCCCGTGTGAAAAACTAAAATGTGAAATAAACTCTCAGGTAGGAAGGAAAGTTGGTTGGTGAGTCTCAGACAGTATCTGCAGTATAAAGGAGCAACTAGCCCATGCAGCTCACAAATACTTCAAGCACACATTTCCCCCCTAGCTAACACTTCATGAACAGCTGGAGGACTGTGCTGACACATGGGTGCTGAATAATCCAAATCCCTCGTCAACACACACACCACCCAGACAACCCAGGAGAGTAGGTGCCTACAGCTATGGGGCTTCTCTGGACGGGCTGCCTCTATCACTTGTGAAATATAAGCAACATGTGATGAATGTAACGAATATATACAAAATAGAACAAATTCCTCAATACAGGAACCCTTCCCCACTTGTCCCTTTGAAATAGGTGTTTAGTTCTCAACCATAATTATTTTGATTTTAGATGCAAAGACTATGAAAAACTCTCTACTTCTGAGCTAAACTGCAGGACTGATACAGATTGAAGACTTTGAATCTGCCTTAGGGTAAGATATTGATGAAATTCTAGGCAGTGCTGACTGTGTTCATTTAAGGAAAACACCCGACAATCCAAGTGAACGTACCAACTCCAACGGCACCAAACTGCTGCCCCACCAGCGGGCTGGGGCTGAACTGGCTGTAGGCAGGCATTCTGCCAAAAGGACCATAGGAGCCCACTGACTGGAATGAAGATGTAGTTGAAGATCCTAGTGAAGACTGAAGACAAAACACGCAACACATGAGCAAAAATTCCTATTTACAGAAAAAGTACCAAATAGTTCTGTAAGGCAAGAAATGTAGAAATTCTAAAAAACATTTTCACAAGTATGTATACACCTTAGAAAACACCTCTACCCTTCTACCATCCCAGACCTGTAGAACAGTACCACAAAATTTTGAAATCTTTTCCCTATAACCTCAGACACTGGATTCTCTTGACAAACATGCATATAAGCTTTGTTGGCAAATTTGGAAAGTGTTACATCTTTTTCCTTTAAGTTTCAAAACCCACAGTTAAAGTAAGACACCCAAACATACTGGAGGAGGTTGAGGTTATCACTGTTATTGGGGGTTGCAGTAACACAACTTCACCACTCTCAACTACAACTGACAGGAGGAGTTGCACCACATTTAATAAAAGCCCTTAGAGGATTGCAAGGGCACCTCATAAGGAAGTATCAAGAACTTTATCCTACAGAATAGATAAAGCATTAGAATCATATTACATGGAATTATCAACTTGCATTTGTAGCAAGTTTCCCTCTTGCTCTCAGGGATGATTTTAAGATACCCCGTAAGCACAATCAACAAACCAACAAATTTCCGAGAAAAATAACTATTTGTCAGTCCGTTTATTACAAAATGACAGAATAATTCATGCTGAAGGCTTCAAGTTGTAAGTTGCTTTCCCTTCAGAAACCAGTATTCCCTTTTCAAATAACTGCCTTATAGTACGAAGCCTGTTTAAAAACACATAACTAGATGAAACACTTTAAAGCCACAGTTAACAAAAAAAGTTGTACAGTAAAATAAAAACAAACAAAAATCAGTAATGATCTGGAGAGGTTTCAGCATCTATTTCATCTGATTTATACCAAGCCTGATCTTTCCAAGAACTCCTGCACATGTCCTCCTCAGCCAAGTCCCTTTCAAAAAAAGGCATCAAGATCTACAAAAAGTCATTAGTTGTTTTTGACAAAACAGCAGCTTTGGTATCTTGTCCAATGTGCTAGAGTTAGAATTCAACCTTCATTTTCAGTTAAAGATTGTGAAAGGGGAAAATCCTCCAGAGTTCTTTACACTGGGTTGTGAACTTCACAGTGGGAAACATTTTAGTTTTTAAACACTCAGAGAGCACTTAAGATACCAGATTACATCTTCAGCAACAATTACCTAAAAATGTGTTTTTACTTACCTGAACAATAGCAGGGTCCTGTGGCAAGGAACACTGAGGTTTTGGTGGCTCACAGACAGTGAGGTCTTTAATGTCACTGCCCCGGAATATAATATACTCAAAAACTTCATCACGAGGTGGGATGGGTCTATCAGTTGGTCTGTCTTCTGTACCAAAGGAGCGAACTGCAAAATTGGGAAGAGAGAAAAAAAATTAAAACATCCCACATTCAACAAAAGGGTTTCAAATATACTGCAGAGACCAACAGCTTTAAATAAAAAGAATAAAATTTCATTGAGGAAAAAATCCCTTATTAAATAGGCAGCACATTCTTTATCATTATCAATTCTCCACAGACATCTACAAGTAATTTTATCTTTAAAATTTGAGTTAAAAACCAAGCAGAAAGACTGAGACACCACTTATGCTATCAATTACGTGTTGAATATTTCAGCTGTTTTGTGAGAGTAAGGGGAAGCAGCAAGGCAGTTTTTTTGGCTAGTTAAGTCAGTCCTATGAATCAAAAAATACATGAGTTTACATACTTCATATTCTGCACTTGCAAAACAGGAAAAAATATGCTAATACTACTAAAAACCAGACTTTTAAAAATTATCAAATGTGAAGTATTTCTCAATAGATTCAAGGTTTAATATAACAACAGGAGTTCTGTGGTATGTATATACAATTTTCACTAAACAAAATGCATTCTTCTTGCTGGTGTAAGGTTTGTATAATGACATATGATCTCTGTCAAGTAAACTCAGTGGGGCATAACAATCTTCCTAGTGTGCAGCACACCAAGACATTAAATGACTTGTATGAATTCCAACAGCATTCTGATTGCACAGCAACGAAGTTTATCAAGCCCTTCCTTTTGCACTACATATAATCACTACCACTGTATATGGATACCATCACTTTACTGTCACCGTTCTCTCAAAAACTGTGCCTCACCTTCAGACTGCCAACTCTGGGAGAGAATCAAGTGAAACAAACAAATTAACTGAAGAAGAGATTTGTCTCCAAGAGCTAGTTTTGCAAGCAAAAACTAAACAATTGATTGGATTGAAACCAGAGAAGGCAAAAACCCAAAATGCCAAAATCATGACAAATCACATTCAATCACTATCTCATCAACTTGCAGCAGCTTTAACAATCCCTCATGACTGTTTCTGCTCCAGCCCTTTAGAAACTGTTTGTTTGCTTTGCAACGTACAGGTTATGCTGAGAAAAATCTGTATTTTGCTTTAATTTACCAGGATTAGATTTGCCTCCATTTTCAGATGCATCAACATTTTGGAGAGATCATTAGGCACTTATTTGCAGCCATAAAATCATTAGTCAAGAAATGCAGTTTCCTGTAGAGACGTATAAAGTGATACTGAGTCATTTCTCAGGCTGCACCAACCATCTTCCATCACTGTTGCTTCTTGTAATACTGCATAAACAGAGCTTAACAGTCAGGTATTCAAATCTTTTTAAGAAGCATAATTCAGAGGTAAAGAGACCATGTCCACACGACAAAGAAAAATAACATTAAGTAGTTACAATTATTTTATTCATTTTTGTATCATCTACTGAGCTGACTTTCATTAACTTTCTATTTCTGTGCACTTTAAAGTCTGTTCTGAATGGTACTATAAAATGTGAGCACTGTAAAAAGGCACGCACTGTTTAGTTAATGTCAGTCCTTGTCAGAAGAGGAATCTGTCTTCTCTTCTGTCTCTACAGGAAAAGGTATTTGAAGCTTAAGAATTTGCAGAAATTAACTCAAGTTAGCTTAATAACATTATCAATTGGTCATGTGCATTCCTGTAATTCATTCCATTGCTTTTTATTCACCAGACTTTTCTATTTCACTATCTTGACTGTGGATCTACCCTCACTTTCTGGCCATCCCATACTCTATTTATCAGATAACTAATAAATTATCTTGGACTTTCATTTCACCATTTGACCTGCTGTCTAGGTAAGTAAAACCAAACTTCATCTTGTATTGCTTCTCTCTGTCCCACACTTAAGTGGTTTCTCTAGTAGCTATTTTGTCTACAAAAGTGCACAAAAATGGCCAGAGTGTGATCAGTAAGTTACCAAAGGATTTTACTTTCCAGCTAAAGTGAAGAAACTACTCTGTAGCAATACCACAAAAAAAAAGGTAGTAAATTAGAGGATGGCATCTTACCTTTATGTGGAAATAAAAAACTAAGGAACTATGAAAGAAATATGCTTTGAAAGTATTTCTCTTAAGTCAGAGCTATGCTGCATGGGTAAATATTTTAATATTAATAGTAATGTCTCATGACACATACAGGAACAGTTTTAACACCTGGCAATTACCTTTCTCCATTCTAAACCAATCAAAAAAGAAGTGAACCACCTGACTCCCATCTAATGATGCACTGAAAGAGGTAAAGGGATTTCACTGTATGTCAAAAATAATGTCTTTCTCCACATCATAAAATTACCATAACATCAAAAGGAAGTATTTTCAATGCTGAAATTTAGAATTCTTCTTTAAGAGATACAGTTGTCTATGCAGCTAGCTCAAGACATTGATATGGTTGACAATAACAATTACACACATCAAGACTTGCTACTAAGAGTTTGACTGTATTTCTCCCCTGCCCCAAATCAAACTGGTTTTAGCATAACCTTCTGCAAAATTTAAACACAATTTCACCAATGAAGATTTGCTCTGCTGGACAGGGGTAAGCAAACTCCCCTGATTTGCAGTTCAGACTTGCCCTCTCACCACAAGCCAACAAAATAACCCCCCCAAGTCCAATTTCCTTTAAAAGCAGGACTGGAACTGCATGTGTAGTGATCTAAGAAAGGGCTACTTAATGCTTTTTACAGTGTCCAATCAGGTCCTTCAGAGTAGTGTAAGTTAAGGAGCTGAAAGTTACTTTGTGCATTTTACAAAGGCATACCTATCTTTGCAGCTTCTCCTTTCCTCACTTGGGTTAGGATTTAACACAATCTGAGCTCATTAAAGTAAAAAGTCTAATATTAAAGGTGGCTGGTATAACACGATTTTAGAAATAGCTTTTACCATGGTTTTGCATAATCAGAAATACTAAGTTGCCAGAGCATCAAAAGCACAAGGTATTGGAGCAGCAGCAGGCTTAGAGCTCTATCCAGATCTGTCTCTTGGGGTATTTCCTCAGACTACCTCCTTCCTCCAGAAAAAGTTGCAGTGGTTCATACATAGCAAAATACTGAAGAGGGAGAGGAGATGAAAATAAGCATGTGAAAGACAATGCAATCTTACAACTCTTACCAGGACCAGGGCAAATCTAGTTAATCTTACCTTGTCAATTTCAGCTTTGGTATTTTCTTTTGTTTTTGAAAGAGCTAAACCGGCTTAAGGACTTGCACACAAAAAGACAAGTAGTACATGTTAAAAGCAAACTTATTTTTTGTCAGTGTAAATACACACAATTAAGTAGCTATCTAGAAAGAAACTAACTCTGTTGAGCCTATTCATGTATGTACTTGTGCCCAAGTAGTTCCACCAATTTCATATTAAAGTGCTGTGAGCAAATTTTGGTACAGATTTTGACTATGATGTTACTACTATACGTTATTTTAATGTGTATTACCATATTATACTACGGCAGCATTCAATGGCAATATTGCAACTTTCCCTATCAATTAGCAGATATGATTACTTGTTGATTAACACAGGGAGTTTAAGCAGAATGTTGATCAGAAGTGAAGCTATTTACTAGCAAGAGGCCTCTGTTCGTGAGAGTAACGTGAATTACTGCAGACCTGTGTCCAGTCTGTGTGCACAGCACTGACACACTCTCCTCACTCCCTGTGGAGCAAACGTACACAGACACCAGCTCTTCCCTGCTCCTAAGGAACCCATGAGGAGCACCACGACTAAAATGAGACCACCACAAGCGAACCAGTCATTTCAATTGCCATCTCTCTTCAAACATCCCAGCCCTTTCACTGTAAACATGCTTTGATGCCTGCACACCACATTACAAGAGTACAAATGTGGAAGAGCCAGCTCACATCGGGCTCATTCCTCCAGAACAATTCAGCCCGCGTTCCCTTACTCGCAGGGGTGGTGAGTTTATGTGGAGATGGATGAGGGCAGTAGCCAGGGGTGGGCTTTGACAAGAGGAATTTTTCTGCTGTGACATACTATGGACAAGTTTGGTTTGGCAAACATGCCCTAAACCTCAAGACATGCAGGGAGCTTGTTACTTATCCGATTAAAAAATAAACTCATAAAAACTTGACAAAAATTTAACCCTTCCCTTTCCTGCTCCTACCCTTGAACAAGCTCAAGTCTTCACAAGAATTTAACTTCCTCTGTCTAAACTTCTGAGTCTTTCACTTGCAACTGATGTTCTGTAAAACTCTAAAAGGGAAGTTTTCCTTTGGATGTCTCATTATACCACCAACAATTCTATCACAGATGGTAGAAAATGCCAGAAATAACAGAAGCCTAACTACTTATTAAAATTACAAAAACTTGTTTCAGTAACATCTATCAATTATAATGGTTCCAAATGCAACTCTTAATGGTCCAACACATGCTAAGTGAGAACTGATACATTATACCAGAGACAATATATAATTTTGTTTCCTATACTCACACGCCTAAGGATTCCCTGTTGTTGAGGGAACAAAGCTTTTTCTGACCCAACACGGTTATTCTTACACAGCTTACCTGCATTATAAATAACTCTCTAAATCTGTGCCTTGAAATAGAAAAGCATTATGTATTACTAATATGAAAGATCACACATCCTTTGTAAAGCCACAACATTTAAGATCAAGCACTGTGATTATTCTGTAACTGTCCCAGGTAGGGCAGCAACCATTTCTCGACAAGAAAACTAACCACGGTTTGCAAACCCTTCTCAAATTGCTTGGGCTTGATGATGTTTTAAAAATTAATAATGAATTTTTTAAAAAGTATTAATTAAAACAATGAACTAGAAGGACATTTCGAGTTAATTTAACTTGAGGCTTGACAATAGGAGTGAGTGGTTTTTGGTTTCAGATACTGTCTCTGAAAAACTCTCCATCCAAAGAAAACATATGTAGCAATAATATTTAAGAATCTCAAATGCTTGCATAGATTGCTTAATGTTTGGAACCCACTGTGAATGGGTGTTTTCCCTGTTATTTAAATAACCATACACTCTAACATTTTGTGAAAGGATTCATCACTCTCCCTTATCAGACTCCAGCTAAAGACAAAAATGTTATGCTCAATATTTAAGAGTTGCTATCTTTCTCTAATTCATGAGACAGAGGCCACAAGTTTTGCTTAGTGAAAAGATCACAACGTTGTAAACAAAATGCTGATTAGAGAACTAGAGCAGATTGTCCTCAGTAGGGGAGGACTACAGTCTCTGCTGGCAACCCAAAAATCCTATTTCTGTCCGAAACTCCAGACAATTTAAGATAAACGAAGGCATTCCACAAATACAACTTCATGAGATTAATCTCTGACTTTAGTTTAGCCCACACAAATCCTACTGTTGGGAAAATCTGTAATTATTCAAGAACAGATTCTACTTCTACTTTTGCACTTTATATCACCATTTCAGTGAATTCAGTTAGAATATCAATAATGATAGCTGCCCTGCACTCAATTCAGGGAACAGTCACATCACACAGTCTACACAGCGAAGCAACTGAAAGCATCACGTCTTTAGGGACTTTTTTGGTCTCTTTCTGGCAGAAAACTTGGCATTTATGGTCAAGATTCACATTAAACAGTTCTAGTTTGACTTCTGGACTCAGCACAGGAAGAAGAGGTAACTATCACCTGATCAACATATTTACAGCTAGAGTAGAAAATTCTGCTTCTTTCACATAATTAAGAGAATAGACAATAGAATTAGACAATAATTAAGCACACTTGCCACCTTACATATATGCTGTCATATACAATCAATAGCCTAAGCCTTCAGAAACTTGAATACTCTAGAGAGTAGCATTCTGTTCATAAGCACATCAAACTGTTCTACAGTCTAATGGTTGTTATCAGCTCCAGATTAATCTCAAGATTTTTGGTTCCATGTGGCCCAGAAATACTGGTTTATTCTCTTCTGAATCATAACACTGTATTACAAAACACACATTCTTCAACTAACTCAGCTAAGTTTTATTAAAGCAAATTCAATGGTTTAGATTTACATTTCTGATGAGAGCTATGGGAAGAGAGTAGATGAGACCTGTAAGTATAGTTTGATCTGTCTTAAATATGTACACTTTGGCAGATATGCCACAACATGACTTAACCACCCTTGAGAAGTCATGCAAAACTGGCTTGGTCAGCACTAAATCAGTCTAATTTTGGACAAGACCATCACAAGGTCTGCAAGGATAGGGGTTTTTTTCTTTGTGCTTTTGCACAAACCTTAACAATCACAGTATGCAACTGGAATTTCTGAACATTTATTTTTAGTCACAGTATCCACTTTTTACTCGTATAAACCAAAACCATCTGTCCTTTCAAAGTAGATAATGTAACTCCAGGTAATATAATCTAAGGCAACTTTAGAAATAAGTAAAAATCACATAATGAAAGCTAACTGGCCTATAAGCGAACTATGCAAGCCTGGGACCAAACCTACTGTAAGGCGTTTCAAAGTCCACGTATCAGAATTTACAAAACAGGGTAATCTATTTCTAAAACAATAAGGGGGGGGGGGGTTGTTTGTGAGGAGGGAATGCCTTAAAGTGACACAGCACACAAACAAGAATTACCACAAAGGCCAATGAACGCAAACACCCGACATGGTATCAACCAGCAGCCACACCAGCTGTGTAGAACGGAACAGACCGTCGTTAAGCCTTTCATATCAGCCGGGAACCGAGCTTTGGAATCCTCTCTGTCCCAAATACTTCATTTACACAACGAGCAATTTTTCCTCTTGCCTAATGGCTGGATAAACTCTCTGCTTTTTCATATGAATTTAGATTACTTAGCAAGACTTCACAGAAGCAAGAAGTGTAAAGCTAAATAATGCTGATTTTGCAAAATCTATTATAAAGAGATTATTAAAAGTTCTGACTTAATGTTTTATGTTGAGAGTGAAGTATCATGCACGAGAAACACTGAAGGCCTTCGGATGCCCAGTTTCAAAGATTCTCTCCCCCGCCTCTCTTCTCAGTAAACAAGTCTTTCTAACTTTCTTACACATTCACACAGATCCCTCTCTCTCTCTCGATATGCAGACATATATATGTCTGTCTTCTGGCCGATACATTCTCATACTATTTCGAACAGCACTGTGCCATATACAGACACCTTCAAAATTAGCACCTCACATTCAGCTTCTGCCGGTAATCCAGCACTCAGAATCCCCTTCAGACCCGAGCTGCCTACCGTCCTATGATGCAGAGCAGCCTAGTTATACGCGGCCCTGTACCCTGCAGATCTGGAATTCTTACGATGCAAAGAAAACCTCTTTCTAGCCTCCCCCTCCTACTCCCTTTTACGCACTAACTCTGGACCGCTTCCACCACCAAGAGCTTCGTATTTGCACTCCATTCGGAACTTCTCTGAGCAGCCCCTGGCTCGGTACCGCTCCTGGCCCCTTTCCGCGAGGGTCCCTCCGCGGAGCAGGGGGGAGCGCGGGCAGCGGGCCCTCGCAGCGCTGTCGAGCCGCCGCTCTCATAGCCAGACCCTCGCTCGCTTCCCCCTCCGCAGCAGCCGCCCCGTCGAGAAGACGGCGGGACGACGTGGGCTCTGATCGAGCTCCGCCGGACTCCCGCAGGCTGCAGACCACCCTCCGGGCCTTCTCCTTGCCCGGACGGCGCCGCGCGTCCAGATCCTCGCTCGATCCCGTCCCGCGGCCCCGCTCCCCGAGCGCCCCTCCCCGAGCGCCCCCGGGCCCGCTCCTCCGGCCCGCCGCATCCTTACCCTTGGCCAGCGCCACCGTGGAGTTCTCGGTGTCGATGGTGTACAGGATTCCCTCATAGCGGATCTCGGCCTTGGAGATGAGGCTAATCTTGCTCCCGATGTAGGGCGTCCCCCCGCTCATGGCGCTGCTCCTCGGTCAGGGACACCCCTTCTGCGCTGCCGAACGCTCCTGAAGCCGGGCACGAGCAGCCAAGCGAGCCCGGCCCAAAGTCGTAGTAGGCGCTGTCCTCCTGCCACCCCGAGCCACCGCGCCCCGCACAGCAGACTCCTCAGCTGAGCACTCAACACAGCCCGCACCCCGCAGCTCCCAACATGGCCGCCGCCTTCATCTTCCCTCACAGCGCCCCCCCGCCCGGCCCGTCAGGTGCATGCCGGGAGCGCGCCTGCTCTCGCGAGAACTGCGGGAGAGGCGCGGAGCGGCCGGAGAGCCCCGCGCGCGCGCGACAGCACAACGCTCAGCTCTGCTCGGCCCCGCTCGGTTCAGCCCTTCCCGGCCCCGCTCGGTTCAGCGCTGCCCGGCCGCCCCCCGGTCCCCCCGGCGGTCTCGTGTTGCCGCTCGGCAGCCCTGGCCATGCCGCAGCCCGTGATCTGTCACCGGGCAGGTGATGGTAGCTTTGCTTCGGGATGTTTGAGGGGCACTGTCGATGAATGGCAAGTCCCGGTGACCCACATGAGCAATCGAAAACGTGCGAACTGCAGGGGCGGGAGTGATAACGCTGGTTCATTTTTCACGGGGATTCGCTTTCACTCTGCTGACTGCGTTCAGAGAGTCAGATCCTGCCAGAACAACACAACTGTTGATGAAATCTTGACCAAAGTGTGAAAAAATACAAGTAAACGCACACAAAAAAAAAGACCTCATGATTTTGAGGTTGCACTTGACTCATGCACCTTAAGCAAAAATCATAAATGAAGTTTCTGTTAGAAGCCACGATACTGCCTCAGGCCCCCACAGAAAACAACACAACAAAGACTAACCTCTGGAAAGGGGACTTAGCTTTTGTTTCAGCAACTGGACATTATTATGTTGCAAAGATTCAGCAAGTATTTTGTTCAGCATAGGCCTTTGAAATGCAGTAACAAGCCAGATTTTTCCAGAAAGGGCCTGCTCATTTCTAAATAGGAGCCAGAGTAGACTCCTGGAAACTTTATGCCCAAGTTAAATTGTCTGTAAAGCCATCAAGGACTGGAGTGCCCTGGGAGCTTTACTGTAATTGCTCCCAGCATGTCCTGAACTACTTGAAAGATTCTGGAGCAAAGTTCTGCTGTTAATGACTAGATATACCATATCAAGTGCCTAGGACACCACTGTTGAAAATTTGCATTTGTAACTTAGCTCAAAGTAAAGCAACTGTGTAGAAAAATAACAAACACCTATATTCTGTTACAAGGAAAGAGGCTGGTCTGTGGCTGCTTCTCAACAGCAGTAAAATAACATCTGTTGGAGGAGGTGGAGAGTCTCGAAACAGTGTAAAGGGTCAGCTACAGTCTGTGTTACATGGTTTTCCTGCTGCCTTACAGAATATGTACATGCAGCTCCAGGGAGGCATGGAGGGAGGGAGGAAGGACCCAGATAAGGGGCAGAGGAATTCTGGCAAACATCTTCCTTAGACTTCTCTCATCTACCTTTCTCAAAACTGGAGTCAAAGACTCCCATTTATACAGTTTGGGTTCCAAGGTCGTGTGGTTGGAACAGGAAGTACAAATTGACATTTCCTTGAGATCAGGACACATTAGATGAGCATTTCAGGAGAGAAATCAAGTGGAAAACTGTCAGTTTATTTTTCACAGCATCCCAGAATGGGTCAGGTTGGAAGGGCCCACAGGGGCTCGTCTGGTGGCCCCTCCCTGCTCCATCAGGGCCATCCCAGAGCACAGGGCACAGGAGTGTGTTCAGAGGGGGCTGGAATATCCCCAGTGAGGAGACTCCACAGCCTCTCTGGTCTCTGTTCCAGTGCTCAGTCACCCACACAGTAAGGAAGTTCTTCCTCCTGTCCAGATGGAACTTCTTGGGCATCAGTTCCTGCCTGTTCTCCTTGTGCCATTGCTGGGCCCTGCTCTGAGCCCTCCCTGCAGACCCTGCCAGACAGGGATGAGGTCCACTCCCAGCCGTCTGGAGGCTGAACAGGCTTAGCAGCCTTTTCTTAAACAACTTGTAAGCTTCTGGTAGAGAGAATAAAAAAACAAACCAATCAAACAAAAAAAACCACACAAAGACCTAGGAATAGAAAACTACCCCCTTGAAGAACATTTTAAGCGTTGAATTGTAATCTTTTACATGTCAAATATTCCTAAGCCTCTCCATCAAGTCATGTCTAGGTGATTAGACAAGTATTTACAATTAACTTCAAAAGCTCAAAAATTTCTATGAGCCATATACAATTAAGAAATACCTTTGCAACTGAAATACATGAAACTCAATTTGGATTTATTCTGCCTTCCAAGCAGTGAACCCAGGTTTGGTGAAGGATCTAGAGCAAAAATCTTATGAGGAGTAGCTAAGGGAGCTGGGGGGGCTCAACCTGGAGAAAAGGAGGCTCAGGGGGAACCTTCTGGCTCTCCACAACTCCCTGACAGGAGGAGGCAGCCAAGGGAAGGTCGGGCTCTGCTTCCAGAGAACAGGGACAGGACAAGAGGAAACGGCCTCAAGTTGTGCCAGGGGAGGTTTAGGTTGGATATTGGGAAAATTTCTTCATGGACAGGGTGGTCAGGCATTGGAACAGACTGCGCAGGGCAGTGCTGGAGGCCCTGTGCCTGGAGAGATTAAAAAACTTGTGGATGTGGCCCATGGGGACATGGGCTTGTGGTGGCCTTGGCAGTGCTGGGGAAATGTTAGAGGTCTTTTTCAACCTAAACCTATGTTATTCCTAGGACAGCTGCTTGCTCTCTTTGTTCTCTTGAGACCTCATCTTTAAGGTCTCAGGTTTTTGGAGTTTATAATCTCTATGTCATACTTAAAATCAGCAGCTGAAGGAATACTTTTATAGTATAAAGTGAATTTCAGTCATATAGGTGAAGAATTCTGTAGATTCATTTTAAGCAGTTATCTCAAAATCTTATCTGAACTGGTAGGTACCAACTTGATGTTAAACTTAAGATGGTTAAATCATATATTTGAAAGCACTGAAAGTGTGTGTTTGAGAGAAATCCATGACACATAACCAGGAAAATAGTGCTCCTTTCTAAGCACTTTCACTTCTGTAGAAGACAGTAAGTTGCTTGTCCCCGTGCCCTGTTATCGGTCCTGCAGCTGACTATGACAAGGGGACTTTACTGTGTCCTGATATATTAGTGACAAACTTGGGCTTCAAACAGGGCACAGGGTTTAGCAGTGCAGAGAACTGCAGAGCAGCTCAACAAGTTCTGTGATGGTTTTTCTTTCACAGGCAATTTTAAAGCTGTGGCTGGAAGTTAACTTTCCTAAAGACCGTTCTCTAGCTCAAAAAATAATTCAAGAAAGACAGTATCTTAAAAGATCAGATGAGATGATCACAGTATTCTCTTCAATTTTTTTTTTATTCTACACATATATAACTCCTAAAAATGAAAGAGCAATAAATATGTTCAGAAATGTTTTCTGTGATGAAAAGCATGAAAATATTTGAAAAATATTTTTATAATAGAAGAATGAATTAAAAAGTTCACAGAGATTCTGTGCTTCACTAGAAGTTTCGTTCCCTATGTAAAAGCTCAAGCCCCAAACCAGTTTTAGCAACAAGTTTATAGACATTTTTAGGTATATCCTCACCTCTTGACTTGAAGGAAGTCCAGTGTGAGTCAGTATACCTCATGTTTTGTTAAATAAAACATTCTATTACACTTCCTTACCCTGTGTATTTATATATAAAATGGCTCAATTTAGAAGAGCTGAGTGGGAAGAAATACAAATTAATATTTTACAGATTACCCCCACACAAATTTACATTAAAATTGTAATACTTGACATTTTCTCCTTCCGGTGGGAAAGTGACTTTTGTCATCTAAAGTGACACAGCAATAAAGTTCCCTCCAGGGTGGTTTTTATGGAAACACACTGTTTAATGCCACAGTATTAGAAAAATGGACACTAAAATTTGTTCCATAATCAGGACTAGTTGCAGAATCATATGTCTAATTTTCCATTCTCTTATGAAAACTCTGGAGATGGTTGTATGCAAATGAAGTCCAGGAGCAGGGTAACTAAGTGAGGGATGCATGGAATGTTCTCTGATAAAACCAGTAAAATGCGTGACTCATAACAAAGTAATACAGGATAGATTTATATTTTTTCCAACCCAAATAATTATTCTTTGTATTTGTGCAATAGCAAACTGAGTCATAGCATCTACTGTGTTTTAATTAGATTTCCAGGTAGAAACATTTGTTAAAAATCCAAATTTAATTCAGCTGTAGCACTCCACAAAAGCAATACTCATGTGCTAAGCACATTTTTGATGTATAGATCTCTAGCATACATTTAATGCTACTTTTCATAGACTGCTGTACTTTCTCATTCACTCATTGCACCATCTCCTGCTCATACCTCCTACCATACCTTTGGACTTTTAGTATTTTTACTGGCTACTTTATTGAAGAAATATGCACTGGTTTAATTTCAGGAGACATTTAAACTTAGCCTAATTAAATGAGTGCAGCCTGTATTTATAATGTATTTAAAAAGTGGTTTATTTTGATTCACCATAAACCTGCTCCTAAAGGACAATCAGGAAAAACTACCCTGAATAAAAATGTAACCTCCTTTAAGAGGGTAATAGAACAGTCAGGAGTAGCTCAGTCTTGTGACTCCAGCAGGTCCTACATGGTAGGACTGAACAGACTGAGCCAGGACAGGAGAGCAGCTGAGTGTGAGCCCCTCACTCCTTCACACTAGTGCAGTGAGAAATTGAATGTGCCTTATTCACTGGTGCAACCTTTTCAATTTTTTTGAAAATCCTGAGAGATCACAAAATGAAGAATGGTTCACCATTTCAGACCACAGAGCAGTAGCTCCAGGACATTCCAGTTTGCAGACTGGCTATTGCAGGCCAGCAGAGACATATCTGGAATCCAAGCTGCTGCCTGCTGCTGGGATCATAAATCCATGGTTATCCATTGCATGTTATTCAGAGGGGAAAATTTTTATTTGGAGAGTCCTATCAAAGACACTGCCCTATCATTAGTTAAAAAACTGATGATTTAGGGCCATTGTCTTCCTCTTAAATGGCATTTTGGGATGCGTCAGAAAGTGTCGGTGGGAAAAGGGCACACAGGAGTGCGATGACAAAATTAGCGACAAAATTAGCAACAATATTAACTACCTTAGCTACAAAATTAACTACCTTAAATTTCCCGTGGGGATGCTGAGGGAACACAGCATGTCAGAGCAGCTGCTGTGATGATGCAAAAAGTCTTATTTTTGGTTTCCAACTTTTTTGCCAACAGCGTCCCCGTTAGGAAATTCTATCACTGCAGCCATTCCGGTCTAGAGCAGTCGCCTTGGACACCAGTAAACTGCAAAGCACTGCAAACATCAGCTGTTTCCCTTAGGATTTGGGACAGCTCCCTCCGCTGCAGATGCCGCGGAGGGGTCGGTGCGGGGCAGCCGAGGCTGTTCGCTCGGTTCTCCCGGCGGGACGGGTCGTGCCGGCCGCCGCCGCCTCACTGGGACAGAGCGGAGGCGGAGGGCACAGGGACGGCAGCGCCGGGTTCGGCCCTCCCTGCGGACACCTGGGGTCAGCGAGGCTGCTCCACACCGCGCATCCATCCCTGCGGCACCTCCCTGCACGCCCTGCCGCCCCTCGGCTTCTCGAGGAGCATCGCCGCTCTCTGCCTGGGCGGCCCGACCCGCGAATGGCCGCGCTCCCCTCGGAGCGTTCGGGTGGATATGGACGGTCCCCGTTCTGGGCGCGCTCCCGCCGGGACGCTCGGGTGGACAGGGACGGTCCCGGTTCTGGGCGCGCTCCCGCCGGGACGCTCGGGTGGACAGGGACGGTCCCGGTTCTGGGCGCGCTCCCGCCGGGACGCTCGGGTGGACAGGGACGGTCCCGGTCCTGGGCGCGCTCCCGCCGGGACGCGCGGGCGGAGAGGGACGGTCCCGGTTCTGGGCGCGCGCCCGCCGGGACGCTCGGGTGGACAGGAACGGTCCCGGTTCTGGGCGCGCTCCCGCCGGGCCGCTCGGGTGGACAGGGACGGTCCCCGTTCTGGGCGCGCTCCTCGGGACGTTCGGGCGGTCCCGGTCCCGCCCCGGGGCGGGGCGGAGGCCCCTCCCATGGTGCCCCGCGCGCGGCAGAGCCCCGCGCCTGCGCGCTCCGCCGCCGGCTCCCAGCTCAGCGCAAGATGGCGGCGGGCGCGTCGGACCCACTGGAGGAGATGCTGCTCTTCTCCGAGGAGGTGGACGAGAAGGCGCTCAGCGACCTGGTGGGATCCCTGGAATCGCAGCTGGCCGGTGGCCGCGGCCCCGCCGAGCCGCCCCCGCCCAGGACCTCCGCCCCGTCCCAGCAGCCGCAGCCGCAGCAGGGGAGCCTGGCGGGGGGCAGCAGCCCCGGCCGGCAGCAGCAGCACGGCTGTCCCGCGCCCCCTCCCGCGCCCGGGGCAGGGGAGGCGGAAGGGAGCCCCGGCACCGCGGGGAGCCGAGCCCCCGCCCAGGGGCCGCTCCCGTCCCCGTCTCCCCCGGTGGCGGCAGCAGCGGCGGCAGCGGCGGCGGGGAGGGGAGCGAGTGTAAACAGTAGTAGTGTGCAGCAATCACATGGAGCGGCTGCCGGCGGCGGCAGCCCCGCCGCGCCCGCCCCGCCG
>WBMZ01014882.1:0-32074 GCA_013400975.1 Atrichornis clamosus
CAAGCATTGTGCAAAGCCCTGGTGAGAACTCACCTGTACCACTATGGACATTTCTCATTTCTCAGGTTCTAAAAAGACAAATTCCATCTGAAATAAAAGCAGACAAAGACTAAGCAGATGATTTATGGGCATGGAGTACCTACAGAAGAAAAATGACGACTGGTAGGAGCAATACAAAGGCTGAGAGGGCTCTCACCACTTTCAACGAAGGGATCAAGGATGAAGACCGAAGGAGGAAAAGAGCTATTAAAGTGCAAGGAAAAATATGGTAAAGGACACAAAAACATTTGGGACCTCTTTCTAAGAAGATAACCTTACCATAAACAGTGCAGTAGCAGGTGTCCCTTGATGCATTGATGAGGAATGGTGAGGAAAATACACATGATATTTATATCCCTGCAAACTTCATGCAGAGGGAACAAAAACTCTCTCTGTCATCTCTGGCATAACCACAACCAAAATAATGTCTTTGGCATAAATGCCCTTTTTCATGTACCCTGAAGATACACACCAATTTTGGAACCAATGTACAAAATTACAGTAATAGTAGCTCTCTTAATCTTTCAGTACTCCAGTTACTAAATCTTAAAGAAAAAGGAGACTTGGCAGTGCTTTAGGTAAGAACTGAACAACTTCCCACAAATAGAAGTATGCAAATATTTCTCAGAAACGTTAAAGTGAGAAATGACCTCTTAAAGTTTTACCCCATTACTGAAGCGTGCTTCATATCCCATATAAACACAGCCAATGGGTGTGTTTAACAGAAGAGTCACACAGCTTGGTTTCAGTGGGACAAGGGGATGTCACGGATTTGGTCCAGCTTCCAAATACAGAGTGCTGAATGCAGTTTTTGTTAATGAGGACGTACATAGGGACTACAACAGCAACAATGAGCTTTTTTCACAGTTTGGAGGTTGCATTTGTCTGACCGTGCTTTGGGCACAGATCCAAATGTTCAAGGTCTAAAAATGACCAACCTTTTCACCACACCTCTGCTCACTTGTTTTTCAAAGTCTCTCTTATTCTCCTCGTGGCCTGTTGGCACTGTCCATCTCAACCTATGGCTTACACTTTGGCTTTCCTCTGGGCTGGAGTTGCTGAAATCACCCCACTTATGCCCCAGGAAAAGGGTTTGTATCCAGACAGATTAAGTCCCTGGTCCTCCTCGCTGTGGGACCTCGTAGATGTTAACTTTGGCACAGAAGGGGATGGCTAATAGGGGTGATCTCTGGGCTGCAGGGTTGGGTGGTGCCATGGCAGAGAGGAGTGACATCACAAGGTTGGTCCTTGGGAGCCGAGTGTCAGAGGACATGTCAGGAGCACCTGACAGCTGGGTCCANAGGGTTGGGTGGTGCCATGGCAGAGAGGAGTGACATCACAAGGTTGGTCCTTGGGAGCCGAGTGTCAGAGGACATGTCAGGAGCACCTGACAGCTGGGTCCAGTGTATGGCCACCAAGGACAGGGGCTGACTCCTAGACACAGGAACTGCCTCAGGGCCAGCACTCCAAAGGCCTTCCTCCAAAGGCTTGATATTGTGTTCAGTTTTGGGCCTGTCACTACAAGAAATGTATTGAGGCACTGGAATGAGTCAGGAGAAGGGCAACAGAGCTGGTGAAAGGTTTGGAGCACAAGTCTTACGTGGAGCATCTGAGGGAGCTGGAGTTGTTTAGCCTGGAGAAAAGCAGGCTCAGAGGGGACACTATCTCTCTCTACAACTACCTGAAAAGAGGTTATAGACAGGTGAGGGTCAGTCTCTTCTCACAGGTAAGAAGAGACAACATCACCTCAAGTGGTACCAGGGGAGATTTAGATTAGATATTAGGAAACATTTTTTTACTGAAAGGGTTTTAAAGCATTGGAACAGACTGCCTAAGGAAGCGGTGATGTCACCATCCCTGAAAGTGTTCAGAAAACATATGAATATGACACTTGAGGACGTGGTTTACCGTGAACTAGGTTAATCTCTAGACTTGATGATCTTAAAGGTCTTTTCCAACCTTAAGTATTCTATGGGTCTATGATTCTATGAAGGATGCAGGGGGACTGCTATGTCCCACTCACAGAGCTGGCCCGGGGTCAGCCTGAAGACATCCAAGAGAAAGTCCTTAAGAAGTTGGTGTAATTACTTGGTAGAGGCTGAGGGAGGCTGGACGAGGCTGCTGAAGGTTCTCTGCTGCAAGGCCAGCTCCCAGGGAGGCTATGTTCAAAGCCCATTGGATGGATGGAAATCCTGCTTCAGACTTCAGGGGACAGATGCCAGCTTCTCAGGAGATGAGAAGAAGCACCAAGCCAAGCGGTAAGACCAAGGAAATGACTTCTGGAGGAAAAATTGAGGAGCAATGCAGAGCTCTCGGTCTTCATGTCCTGTGAAGCCAGGGGCAGCAGCCATAAGAAATGAGATGCAGAGATGTTGCCATGATCCCAGTGCTTTGGAACGTTCACTGGTGCCTTGTCAGGCACAGGAAGTATTTTTGCCCCTGAGGTTGATCAGAGTGGTGGCATGTGGCCATTCTCAGAAGCCACTGAGATGGCTCCAGGTAGGGCAGAATAGGGCTTGGGCATCCTCTGGGAGGCATGACCAGCCTGTAGAAGGAATAGAGAAGTCTTTCTCACGTGCTCTGAGAATAGCTGATTGCCAGTGTTTATAGAGGAATTTTCCCCTGAAGCAGTTTTGCATTCCTCTGAAACATTGATCATGACCACTGCTCAGGGCTCCTCTGGTGCCTTTTTGTATATTTTTGGTCCTTTTGGCAGTCTCGGCTGTTCATGCCCCATGAAGATGGCCTGTCAAGATCTGCAGTTGGGGGTAGGAAGGCTTTTTTTCTTACCCCACAGTGGGCTACAGGTGTCCCTGGGGTTTTTTGCTTTCTTCTGCTGCATTGAGCATGGCCTTTTGCCAGGCCTCCTTTGGGCCATTTTGGCCAGGTGCTGGCTGCTCTTGCTCTTTGAAGGTGTCCCTCATGCCCTTCATCCAGGAGGAGCAAGTTTTCTAGACTCCCAGGGTGGGTCCCAAGGGTGGCCCTGGGTGTTGTTTCTTGTCCTCCATTACATCTGGTCACAGCCCCTCATCAGGCCTCCTCTGGGCCCCTGCGGCTCTGTTCTTGCCTGCTGCCCTCGCACCTCCAAGGCACCACTCATTGTTCTCTCTGGCTCTCTTGCCCATTGCAATCGTGGAGTGGGGGTGAGCTCTGCTCTTCCCTGGGCTCCATTTCCCCATGGGTTTTTGCATCCATCCAGAGCTGCCACTTTGCAGTTCTCCTGCCTGCAACACAAGCACAGGACAGGGATGAGAGTGCTCTTCATGCATCCCTGGCCAGGAAGCATGGCAACAAAGCTACTTTTGGAAGGCAAAAAGTGTTCTTGTCATCAATATGTGTCATAGGTTGTAAAATATCCCACGGTACTCCTTTTTTTGTGTGAGGTTGGCACAGATCCTCAGTTTTCATATTCTCACCCTTCAGGAAACAGGGGATGCTGGGCCTGTATTCCTGCAGCTACATTCTGTAGCTGTGTCACTTGCCTTTGCCAGACTGCAAAGGATGTATTTTTAAGCTAAACTGAATAACACATCAGCCTGCTCCTGGCTACACATGCACATTGTGGTAATGCTTGTGAGCATCAGCTCCAAAACAGACGGAGAAAAATAAAAATTAAAATAATATCCTGCTTCCAGTTATAACCGGTGTCCTTGAATGTGTCTTTGGAACTGAAAAGCCCTTGACATTTCTGGAAAATAATGATCATTGTTACTTGACTCATGATGAGCACAGGAAATAGAACAGAGCAGTTATGCCATGTTACACCCAGAGTTCTGCATGACAAGCTGTGACCCAGGCCTGAGAGCTCCATCCTGGAGAGAGCTCTCTGCAGTGCAGGACCCAGGCCCGCCCAGGAGACAGGGGCAGAGATGGGCACACCTGCAGCAGGGCTCAGGCAGGGACTGAAGGTCCCATGCTGAGCTGGGACAGTCCCCTAGGCCCTCAGCAGGAGATGGTGGGGATGAGGAGAGGCCAGTCCCAGCCACTGAGGCCTGTGAACAGGGACTAGTGGTGGCTACTCCCAGGACCCTTTTGTAGATGATTGAGAGGGGTCCTTCTGTGACATCTGCTAGCTCCTTCACCCCTCTGGGATGAATCCCATCAGGCCCAAAGGACTTGCCATTAGGAAACATTTCTTTACCCAGAGTGGTCAAATGCTGGAAACAGGCTTCCTGAAGAGGTCCACCCATGCCTGTCAGCATTGAAGAGGCATTTGGACAATGCCCTTAATACCATGTTTTAACTTTTGGTGAGCCTTGAATGGAAAAGGACTATCATTGGATAATCATTTTAGATCCATTCCAGATGAACTAGTCTTGTCTAGTCTAGTCTAGTCTAGTGTAAGATTTCAACTGATACATCTGTCCCCTTACAATTTCACTGTCCACAAATGGAAAATCACTGTTCCTGCAGTTGGAACTCAGAAGAACAGATAACCCAGGTGATATAAGAGGTGGTTAATAAAAAAGTAGGAGCTAGAAAGTGGGAACAATGTGGTAGCAACTGCGGAGAAACTAGAGACAGGTGCCAATTCTGGGAAAAACACATCAGTGAGGACTTGGGAGAGAACAGAGCAATAAAATTGTTTCTGCTATAGAGATCTCCCATGGAGGCCTGACCCCGAACTGTTACAAACCTGAGGAATGAGAGGTGAGAGAATGACAGGACTCCTATGGAGGAGAGCCCTTAGGAGTCTTTATTTCAAGGAAGTTATTCCCAGCTTCAAAATTTCAGAACTGTTATTTGAAATGACAACTATTTTTAATTGATTATGACATGCTCAAAGAACATTAAATAGGATTTAATAGGATGTGAATCATCAGGACAGCTGCTTTGGTGACACAAAATGCAGAGAAACCATTTTGATCCTATTTCACAGAATGTGTTCTGTGTCACTTACATGGCATGATCACAGCTACTCAGGCTGCATTCTTGGGATATCTTTGGGGCTTAATTACCCTGTCAATTAGAGTTAGAGGTATTAATGTGGCAGTGAAGTGATAAAGATTGCTCATGGGCTCTGTTCTCTACTTGTTTGTATTCATCAGTCTCGAAAGAGGAGGGCTTTACACGTTGTCTTGACATGGATGCTAATAAGACTATAATGAGAGATTCACTGCATCAAATAAAATAGGTGCCAGCAGCCATGAAGAGAACAAGCTAAGATAATGGTACAATGCAGTCCAGTAATGAAGAGGTGGAGAGTGCAGTCTCCTGGCTAGGGCAGAACACTCCACTATTTTTCAAGGATGTATGGATTTAGCCAGTGAACGGGTAAAGGCATTTAAGAAGAGGAAAGTGACAACAAAAAACAGCTACATCTGTAAAAATGGAGCAGGATGAAAGTGCATTGTATCAACAGATGCCCTATGAAGCTATAGCAATCATTTTAAACTGAATATTGAATAAATGGAAGCAATTTTCAACAGAATCCTGGAAAGGGTAAATCAGAAAAGCATTCTTAAAGTATATAAAGCTGTGTTGACTTACATCTCGTGAGACTGCAAAGAAGCAGACTAAGTCCCATGCCATGTGCAAAGCATTTTGGATCAACATTTTTAGTTTCAAATGATCTGGATTAAGTTGGACAGAGTGTAAAAATGAGAACTATTATTAATATTGTATGCCACAGGCTATATCAACGTATCAAATGTAAATGGCTTTGTGCAGGCCAGTATGTGCTTAGTACTTTCATCATCTTTAGTGGAGCAAATGCCTGTGGTGTCCCTGGGTGCTTAAACTACATTGGTTTCCAAGGTAAAGTAAAACACACATAAAGTCCATACACTTCTTGATTATTTATTTGTGTGGCTCGTATAAGTCATATCATGCTGTGATTTTAATGAGTTCTATCTTCACACGTTCTTACTCCTGGAAGACCTTTATGGTCTTGCTCTGTAACTTATTCCCTCAAGCTGCTTTATACACAAAATAGAACTATTTCTGAAAAATGGGCTTCCAAGAACTCAGTAAAAGTATTTGGGTGGAAACAAAAAAGTATAAGCAGTTAATGCTGCTAGCCACACCAATAGTAAAATTGGGAGAATCCTAAAATTCAGAGTAGTTCTCTATTTGTTTTCCTTCCAGTTTATAGCCTGTGATTTTTGAGATATACTACTCTTGTTTTCAATCAGTTTTTTGTGCCAATTTTAATGCACAATGCTTCAGTACTTGACATGGAAATATAAAAGATGAATGATAAAAATTCACACCATGGAATTACCATTACATAAAATCATTAGGGTTTATAAGAATATAAAATATATGTGATATAAGACTATCACACATTCACTCCCTTTCCCATTTAGGACCTAAACTACCTCTGAATAGTCATAGGAATTGTGATTTTTCCAATAGCCCTTAACATCAGTACAACTTCCCTCACAGATCAAGGGCACCAGATCACTACAAGAGCATAGATTCCCTGAGCTAGCATTAACAGCCCTCTGTTTATTTCAGGAAGACCTTCTTGATTGTTAGAAGTGCATCTCTGGGCCATGGTAAAAGCATTACGAGCCTTCAAAGAGAAGACCATTTGGGACAATTTCAGACACTGACTGAATTCGTATTAAGATAGTATTTATTCCATATGCAACAACTTGAGTCTAAGACTAGATTTTACACTCTTGCAGTTAAAATTGTACAGAATTATTTACCTAAATTCCTTGTAGATTGTTTCTTGGATGTCTCTTCCCCATTCACCTTCCACTCCTCACATTGGAAATACCTAACATAACAGCTTCCCTAGGTTCTGGTGGAGAACTCTTTGGAGAGCTGAAAAGAGAGGCCACAAGCCTCCAGGAATCTCTGTAGATAGGATAAAGCTCTCTGCTCTCAGGTTTCACAGACTCATCTCCTGTGCCACACTTTTGCATGGAGAGGCTGCCATCTCGTTCCTTTGCAGGGCTGTTCCCTTAGTAGCACCACATGCTAAGGACACAGAGCCTTTTCCTTCACCAGCACCTGCCCTCCCTCAGCTCCTTCCTGTACAGCACATATGGCCCTAGTATCATGAAGCCTGGTTGAGGAAAAGCAAGGAGGGATTTACCTTGGTACCTTTCCAGTTCCTGCAATGGATCACAGCAAATTACAGTCACCTTCTTTAGAAGAACGTGGAAAAATCAAGTCCCATCATTAAAAGCATTGTACGCTGCTCTTTTATTGATCTGCTGGGATGTGGTTGTCCTTTGTTTCGTGCATTGTAGAAGTGATAAGCAGCTGGAAGGAATCTAGAAATTCAGAATCCATTAGAATTCATCACTACCAGCCTCTGATTCATCAGTGTGCTAGCCTTTGGGCTATTGCATTTATTTGCATCTAGCCATATCAAATTATCAGTTATCAGTGTCATTATCCTGTTTCACGATAATCAATAAGAAAACATAGAGCCACTAGGTCTGATGGGCAACAGGTTGATGGGAGCTGGGAGACTGTGATGGGGGACCTCTGTTTTCCCTCACAGTCTCCTGTCTCCAGCCAATCTCGCCTTGTCAGAGCATAAAAACTTTTCCCTTTCAGACAGCACTTCATGAAGGAGCTACATGACAGGGTGACATTAAAGGCCTTTATGATATCAACCCCATCTGTTTAAGGGTACAGCTCCTTTTACCCAGTACAGCCACTCTTTCAACTACTTTTCCAAGGTATTCCACTTTGTGAAGGAAACTGTCTCTCCTTACCTTTATTCATCTAAGATAAATGACCTCTCTACTCCTTAAAGTTCCTCTTTTCTGGGACTCAAAATTTTTTCTATTATACATAGCAACTCTGCTCCAAGTTGGGTTCTTTTTTTACCATAATGGAAAAGATGTAGGTAGTAGGAAGAAGAAGAGGGTCATGGTCCTCTCCTTTCATCTCACTAAAATGGAAAACCCCTTCTGTTAGCATCACCCCTACTCCTGAGTGAGGAATGAGAAAGCATGGACCACAACTCTGAAAGGCAGCACAGAAAGGGACCTGGATGGCAAAGTAAGTGTAGAGCATGTCCGTTTGATCTAGCATATATTTTGAATCTAGATACTTTCTCAGCATAGGAATATCACTCTTGTGTAATCATCTGTCTATTCCCAAAGCCTCACCCACCCACCTGCAAGCGCCATTATTTCTGTTTTGCACCAATCCAATAAGCACCTGTTATCGAGACATTAAAGAAAACAATAGCAATTGAATAATGTTAGCATTTGATGCTACAGAACTAAAATTAAATATCTGAAGCAGAATAAAACCACAAGATAAATGTCTACAGAGTCAGAAAAAAATAATGTTATGGCTTTAACCTGTTTACATGAAAGTATTTTCTCTGGTGGGATAATCAAAAGTTTCAAAGATCTTGTCCTATATAGTATCAAATCCTATTACTATTCAGAAGGGGAAAAGCTATTCCCTTAAAATCAAGGTACTCTTTGAGAGCTTCCAGCAGGAAAAGCTTGTATTGTGTGCACAAGCATCTCAAAGGGAAATGTTAGCCTCAAATTAATTTCTATCAGATTTGATTGAAAAACTCACACATATCTGTCCATTGGAGGTTTGCGACCTCACTCTGCCTGACTGGGATTTGGTAATCAAATAGAGACTCCTACAACATATGTATCAGTTTTGCTGTAGTCAAGAAATACAGCTGTAAATGTGTATCATATCAGCAGAATTGGAACAAATTAATTTTTTGCATGCAGCTTCATTTGTTCATTAACTAAAAACGTGCTCATAATTAGAAAAAAAAGCAAAATACAAATAAAAATAACTTTTAAATATTATGCTAATATTATTGTACCATGTCTGAAACAGTTTGTATACTTGAATGAATATTTTTCTACAAAGCCAAGATCAGATACTTTATTTCTTGTGCACTTGTTGCTGGCCACTATTGCAGCTACTCTAAAAATAGGCAAGACCTCAAACCTTTCTCATGTGGCAAGATCTGAAAAACTGTGCATTAATCCTTCATTCCATTTCTCAAAGGACTGCTCAACTTTCTCTTATTTTCTCTCAAATTCTTACTTCTAGAACTTTAACACCTAAAAAAAGAAATAGTAAAAAAAAAAAAAATCCCTTGAGAAAAGGTTCCATTTTTCAACCACAACTAATAAAAATGAGGTATCTAAATGGAAAGGCAGCAGTTACAGATGTGTAACTGCATTGCCACATAGCTGACATTACACTGGATCCAGTCAGACCCCTAGTTGTGCTGGAAGCCTCACGTAGATCTGCAGAAGCATAGTACTTTTGACACAATAAACCCATATAGAATCTATGTCTGCTGTCAGTCATTGAAAACAAGAATCTCAAATTTTAACATTATTTATATCAGGACTGCACACCATTTTGAACTTTGGCCTCATTATAACACTGACTTCACTATCAGACTCAACTTCTGAGACAGAACATCAGTTCCAAATTGATCACTATTTAAATAAACAGCAGAAAAAAGGAAAGACATTCATCTAAATTAAACTGAGGCAGCTGTGAGACTGTCTTATTTGTAGGACCTACAGGAATTTTATTTAGTTTATAACATACCTCATTTAAACTTTCTTTAAAGGAACTTTAAGTGAAAGAGTTTCGGAAGAAAGGCAAGCGGGGAATAGGAATCTGAGGGGAGGGAGAAGAAAAAAATGAAATATAAACTTTGGCAGAATGATATGTAAAAAGCAGGAAGGCAAAAAAATAGGTGATGGGCAACTGAACAACTGAAGGAATGGGAGTTGAACAGGAAGAAAAGGGGCAACAGCTGTCATTGGCAATAGAAGATGAAAGCTTGGAGACTGAGAGATAAAGTCCAAGTTTCAGAGCTAATAGTTGATAATCTCAAGAAAATTCCTTGGTTTCTTTCGGAGCTTCTGTGTAGAGGGTAATAAGTCTGCTAGATCTTATGCCTGTGTAGGTCCAGTTTGGACAAGAGGTCCAGCAAACAACAAAAAAGGCCTTATTCTTGAAAACTGAATGGTAGATATTTGGGACAGGAATGGAACTAATTTCCCTTATATTATTTCCTCCAAATAATATTCCAAGCTTTTGGGGTCTGATGAGGAGAAAACAAAGTAATTTATACTCTGAAGATTCTGACTAGTATAACAGTAACATCACTCCCTGCTATCTCTGCCTCCATAATGTAGATCTCCCTTAAAATGGCATGTTAAAAACTAGTAGTATTAACTGCTTCTTTTCACTGCTTTTATGTGATTTTTTTTCAGTCTAAAAAAAGAGGTGAATGAGGGGAAGAACATTATCACTTGTAAGCTGAATGAAAACAGAAAAAAAAATTAGAAGAACTGTGGCCTCAGCACTGCAGCCAAGCATTCAAGTCTCTAACTGCCTGGGACTTACTGAAAATTCTCCATTTCATCCCATATTGCCTCCGTTCATGTGTTTTCTTTGAGGCATTTTGATTTCTGTAACATTTTCCATTGTACCTTCCTCTTTTATCTTCTTTATCTACCAACCAGATAACAGTGTATTTTTAACAGGCATCTCCATTAGGGTATTGACTAAGTGGCTCCCAAGTCCTCTGTCACAAGTCACTGAGACAAGGAGATAGGTAAAGTAGTTATTGATGTTTTCTACTGCCTTGGTAGCTGACACTATTTCCAACTATTTTTGGAGGACGAGGAAAAGAGGGAACATAAAAATAACAGAATAGGGTCACTTCAGAATCTATCTACAGGCAACCACAGCCTCTTCCCAGTTCCCCCAAGAATACTGCAGTGTACAAATACAGTTTTCTGGCTATCGTACCTTCACAACTCATCAAATTCTTTACAAAGGAATGAAGTTGCAATGCCTGTGCCTTTGGGATGATAGATTTTTGAGGAATTATGTTGCATACAACTGTGTACCAATAAACATTAATGCTTTCACAGAGTAAGGGAGTCTTAAGGACCAGATTCCAGAGGTATGCGTTAAAGCGGAAGGTATGAGTTAGGCCTGTCAAAACTAAGAAGGGAAGACCAAAACCATGGATAATGGGGACAACTTGAACAAAGAGTGGTGGATCACTGTTGCTTACAAGACCAGAATTCAAGAAGAGCAAATAACATAGTAAAAACACTAAGTGCTACTTTAAAAAAGAGCATGTAATTAAATTATGGAATTTGCTACCATAGAATTTTATGAAAGCCAAAGGTATAACATAATGGATATGGAACACAGCGGTCTTGTTGCAAAGCCTAACCAAGTTCTTCATTGTAGGAAGTTAGGAGTATCGCTTTACATTTACCTTATTTTATTTTACTTTGCTGAACACCCAGGAAAAACCACTTTGGAAAACACCTCTGATGTGAAGTAATACAGCATTTATTATATTCTTCAGGAAGGCAGAATGGCCCACAGACAAATGTAATTGTGAAGTATTGCGGTTGTTGGTTTCCCTTAATAATTTCACTTCCACGATTCCTTATTATGGGAAAACTCAGATTTCATCTAAAAATGTAAACTTCTAATGTGAAGAGAAAGCTTGAAAATATGACCTTATTGTTCTGTATGGCCTGAAAAATTAGAGAAAGTAATCATATGGACATCTCATTTCTTTAATTTAAGCCAGTCTTATAGTCCTGGCTCATGATTTTGGAACACTTTGAGGGGTTACAGTTAGACTTACAATAAATATATTCTGTAGAACATGGCAGAACATCATCAGAGAAAAATATAAAACATATTTCTAGCAATTGGTTATATAAAATATTGCACCTTTTCTTTCAGGTCTTCAAGTGCATGCTGTTGAATTCACTGAGTGCTCACAACTTCTATGAAAATCTGGTCTAGGATCCCTTCACAAGGAGCTTGGTGTATAACCAGCTTCAGTATTACTGTGTACCTTGAATACCAACAGTATAGCAGGCCAAGAAACGCATTCTCGGGGTTTGAACAGAAGCACACAACTCATTTAGAACTTGCAATGGTCTTGTGGAATCACAGGTAGGCCAAAGAGCAGGGAGAGGAATCACTTTCCTTAACAGGTTCTGTAACCTGTGTTGACAGCACTGCTAATATTAGTTCTCAGAAAGATGAGCTGCTAATGACTGATTTTCTAAGACTTCAGCTTCTCCTGAGTAGCAATGAACTGCTCTGTCTCAGAAAAATTGCTGAACAGGGTAAGCCGCATGTTTTTTGTTTGCATTATTTAATGCTTTGGAAGACAAAGGCAGCATTGGCATCACTTAAACAACAATAAGCTGTGGCCCACCTTCAAACAATTTTATGGGTGATTTAAAAGAATATCCCAACATTTGATATTGTAGTAAACAAAGGAGACTACACAGATGATCCTGTCTAAATTTTCTGTTCCAGTACTGTCGTCACTGAAGGATTAAAAGAAATTGCAGTTATGCAGTCCAAGACACCTGGACCGAAAGGTGGTATTTGTGCTCACAGTCAGTGTTGAACCACTTAAAAGCTTTGAATCTAATCACATCAGTTGTTTGGAGAAGATTTTGCTAATACAAAAGAACAACAGAACAAGGACAGTAAAATAATATGTCCCTTGAATTTATATAGCTTTCTTGTCTGCAGTATTTAAGCATTAGCAAAAAGTCAGTTAAGTAACAATACAAAACCCAAAAGCATTAATGAAATTAAAATCACAAAAGTCTTAGAATGAAAACATCAGAACTTCTGTTTTCTAATTCTTACTAGTATTAGTGAAATATATTCATTTTCTATTGCAAGATTTTAACTTTACCGAGTGTAAAAGCTATTTTAATGCATTTATTTGTTGTATATTTTTTTACTTTTAAGTGGGTTTTTTGCAACCTATAAGCAACGAGTTTCTATGTTTTCAAGATAATTATTTTTATCAAGAAAAAAGGTGAATGGCAGAAAAAAAAATTAAATACCCACTTTCTACAGGCAGAACAACTACCTCATATAATTGCTTCTTATCTCTGTAACAGTTTAACAGCAAATTTCAGACTTATTTTAGTTTTTTACACATTTTAGAATCAGGTTAGAAGTTGCAGAAAACACCATTATCAACACTGTTCCAGTTATGCAATTAGTACTGTGTATTCCAAGGTGAAAAAAGGATTATAAAACAGACGTCAAGTCAAATTGCAAATTATTTTAAAGTTCCTATTTCCACTTCAGAAAATGAATCATGATCTTTTCTGTCCTGTGAACAACGCCCATGTTTTAATTAAAAAAAAATCTTAGTTTTAGTGACTACCAAGGTTGCTTCCATAATACAATAGTGAATTTCATTTAATCAATTCCCATTCTCAAAATCAGAAATTTGGCTTTTCTATTTCTTTTCACTCATACGTTGTCTCCTTATTCCTATATGGCATGAGGCTTGTCGAGAAATTATCAGGGAAAGAATATGGATTTCCTGCTCTTCTGAAAAGAAGAAAAAGCATTTCTCTGGCTTATGGGAACAGTATTTCCCCACAGTCCTTCTGCTTCCTGAGCAATGTGGTAAGGGCTTATGCTTCAGCAAAGCATACTTTATTCAACATATGATGCCATCATCTCACCTGCTGACAAAAGCCAGCAGAGCAGGCTTGATGTAGAGTACAACAGATGGAGCACAGACTGCTGCCTACAGTTGCCAGGACTGTGCTCTGGTTTTGTTGTGACTGAATAGCAAAACAGAGTCTTCAGTTTAAAAATCTATCTATAAATTGCTGAGATCTACGGGTAAAGAGTTCTGTAGAAATGCCTCTAGATCAATAATAGTGTTAATTTAATTCAATTGCCATTAGCTACCATCTGTTTACATAATTCACCTGCACTGCAATGCTACTCTAGTGAGACTCTCTGCTACTCAGTATTGCTTCAGAGCTGTTCCTTCTCTCCAATCTAAAATATCAAAAGACCAAAGTGATGAGGCACCAGAAAAGTTTTTAATATAAATTAACTAATGAGGCACACATTTTAGAAGTGTCTTTCTGTAAACCGTAGTACTTTTATGCATGAAAGCTTAAATTGCATTTTGTAATGATGGAGAAGACAATACAATTCCAAAATTTAATTCTCAAGATCTACCTCATCCCATTGCATTTGGAAATTTTGAGTGGGAGAAGAGCAGAAAGGAGTCACACAAATGTGCAAAATCAATTATAATTCAATTGTTTTCAGGGTTTATTTTACTTGGGTTAAAAACCTAATGAGGTAAAATATTAGTCAGAGTGAAACTAGATAGGAATTCTTTCTATTGACTTCAGTGGACTTCAAATCAGATCCAAAGAAAAGACCCATCTTGCCAGTCTTACTTGATTAAGAAGAGAAAAAAATAATACTACAGCATGATACAGAAATAGGGCAGAAATTCTGATCCTTGATCAGGAAAAGCACAAACCCTCCCAGACTTCTGCATCTGACTGTCTCTGTGCTTCAGTATATACATCTGGTGCATTTTACTCTGGAGCCTAGTCCTCCCTCCAATTACCAGACGTTAGTTAGAAGTTGGTGAAGAGAAGGGGTCCGAAGTGTCAGAAGCTCAGGTGAGAAAGAGGCAGACTGAGTGCTCCAGACAGTCAGTAGACAGAGGAGATTTCTGCCTTCAGCTCTGAGCAAGGCAAAGAAAAACGCCTCTGCAAGCTCTATTAACTTGTAGATTTGTCTACATATTCTTTAGATGTTTAAACCAGAACATAAGTACTGAAAAATATTTGGCTATAGCACGAAGATTTTCTTGGGCTAGCAAGTTCCCCATCCACTCTCCTCAACCTCCTTTGCATATACAATTTTCTTCTGGGGATAAAAGCATATAGAGCTTTTGAGAATGGCTACTCTGTAACACCTACTGCAGACACTATCTAAGTTTAGAAAAGCCATAAGGATGTCTCCCTATGAGGCCTGACTGTGAGGTGACAACGTTCCTTAACTGCTCAGCATGTAAAAAGGAGGCTCTTCATACACATCTGCTTTGCTCAGGCTCTGTTTAATGTACCACCAAGACACAGAAACAGCCTGTAATTCCTGAGAAGCTGAAACGACAGAAGCTTCCTGTTGTCCTGTATTAACGTTTCAGAGGGAAAAGCTGCAGGTGGATGTTCACTCATTGCAGATTCTCATTCTTGAGAATGTGCCTGCATCAGTTATCCTATATACCTCTGTCGTCTGGAGATTTCCTGCTATTAAACTTGACCTTGGAAGGTATTTTGTACATTGTTTTGCTTGAAAGAAAGGTCTTAGAAGAAAACAGATGCTAATCTCAATAAGTTTGTATCTTAGGTATTCATTCACTAGCAGACATGATTTTGTACTTTAAATAAAACTTTCAAAATATGGTTTATTATGCATTATTGTGATCAGTTTGATACTAGAAATCGCAGCAAGAAGGATGCAGCAGAAAAACAGGAAAAAAAGCAATCTTTAAGTTATCTGTTAATCATCATGACTATGGCTATAATGGAAGCTGTGCTCACCTGGCTAACGGTGTGTATTCAGCAGATGCAGTACAAGTGAAAGGGTGTGAAACATATAATCAAAAACCAGGGCTTGCTAGGGTAGTGCTGCACAGTGCCCTGGGAGCCCTAAACCTTCCTAATGCTAAGGGCCTTCCATTGCATTACTCAAGCCATATTTATTACAAGATCAGAAACCTAATTTTTGAGCCATTAACCATGATGTGCATAATATCGCAGAGAAGTGAATCTGGCATATGACATGCAAAGCATGGTAAGAAGGATTCTGGAATTATCATTGTTTTGTAAATTTTAGGAGGATAAGGTTCACTAAGATATCTGTTAATATCTATATTAAATGTTTGGTCATCCATTTGCCTTCCTGGGAGGACCTATTCCACTACAGATTTAATTATATATTTAGAAAACAAGATCTGTCATTACCAGTTTTCTTTTGTTCAATCCAATGAAGTATTCAACACACCATGAACAAGAATGATATTGTACATTTAGCTAACAAAGTTATACTGTCCCTGACCAGAGATACTTTCTTCCTCCCAAATGATTTATTCAAACTCTAAAAAATTAAGTAACTTTAAGGGCCTGTAGAATGAAAAATTATTTCACTGAGCATTTTATTCACTTTTGTTCTGGTGCAACATCAGTTGACATTAATGGGAATGTTTTTAGTACTTTTAGCAGCATTGGACAATGTTCTTAAATGTAGGGAAAAGTGCCAAAATCTTAAATACAAACAATTTTGGAACAAGAATTTGAAGTAGAGAGGGTTAGCCCTTAGTCTGAACAGCCTCAACTTGTACAAGAGTTTAGATGTAAAGTTGGAATGTCACATTCTTCCCTGTAGTGCCCGCGACTTCCCCCATCAACTCAGATCTCACCAAAAGAACGAATGTAGCCTTATAACATTTATGTGTATATTTTAAAGCAAAATTGTTCCATTTGGAAAAGTTCCCAAATTCATAAAATAAATTTTAAAAAAAATTAACAGCAGAAAAATAGTAATTATGGACACCTAGGATCAAGTCCAATCTCATGATATCTCACACTACTATATAATGTATTCCCACTTATTTATTTGTCTTTATTGTACTACAGTTAGTTTTCTACATTTAGCTTGATCAGTAGTTATAAGTGGGTTCGGTGCAGTTAAGGACATGACTCTTATTTAAAAGTGTTTATAAGTGAGATGGAGACTGGGCTTCTACCTACTTTTACATGAGTGATAAGTTTGTGATATAGGCTCAATTAAAATTGTGGACCCAAACACCTGTGGGATAGAGTGCATCTAGTAAGAGGGTTGAGAGGCAGAGTTCACAGAGAACTTTTGATAATATGGGAGCGGGATGAGAGAGAACACTGAAATTTTGCAAGCATGCTGGAATTGAGCCCAATAATCGGGCAACAGTAGTCTAAGTTTCTCCAAATAAGATGGGTGACAGACATAGAAAAGGAAGTGATCATGATTTGCCATTTATTATAAAATCTTGCTTTCAGCTTGGTAATCAAGTAAAAAAGATAGCAAGAGATATTTTATTGTAGGGTTTTTCAATAGCATCAGCAGTTTCAAACACAGTGTTCATCATCCTGTTCTGGCCAGAGCTCAAGAAATAATAAAACATCTAAGGCTCTACTTTGATGTACAGTCTACATCTGGTTAGAAGGTATACATTCAAACCTGTTGACTACTATTAGATCTGGGCTGCAGAAGAAATAGTGTTGAGCTAATTCCAACATTTCTCCAACAGTCAAAGTCCTGATGAAGCCAAATCAGAGTTTTGGACTCCTGAGAATTTGAACTGCTTTGAGATAGAAAATAATGATCTGGCAGAGAAAAGAAAAGTCTTCTGGAGAATTACTAGTAGGCATAAGGGTTTTTTGATATAAATAACTTTTTATATTATTTGCATATTTTCTATTTTAAAAACTAAGAAAAGTAAGAAAACTGAAGACTTAAATTATTTTACATCACATGAAGTTTAATAAAAAGAAATTTTAAAGTTTCCAACAATCACCAGGCTTCTGAAGTGGTCAAGAAAGATAGATAAATGTCCCTATGGTATTAATCTCCTTTATCAGATACCAGAACTGAAGCTTAAAGAAGACAAGTGGCATATACATATGGCATAGGAAGAACAGAATGTGTGTTTTCTGGATCTTTAACTTTAACCAGTGTGGATATTTCTGCTTTGCCAAAAGCTAATTCTTTTTGCTCCCAATTATATATATATATACACACACATACATCTCAAGAATGTGATACATCACAGAAAAATGTACTGAAGACAAGTAATGCCCTATCACAGCTAATAACGTTTGAAAGTTTTAATGTGAACAATAGCATGTGTCTGTTCTGCAGATTTTTCATTAAAGTACATAGACCAATCTTGAAGAAAAAAAAAGATATTTGATGAAGTAATAACCCAGAGGTTAAAAAAGTATTGATTAGGAAAAAATGTTTTCCTCATAAAGATAATGTTTCTATTTTAGCAAGAAGAAGCTGCTTAGTTTCCAGAAAAAAAAGAAAACAAGGTATGTTCTTACAGCACACATTTCATTTGTTGTGAGCTTTGTTTAATAATGAGCATTCATCTTACAACCTTCTCTCACCTTATCTATCACACTAAAAGATTTAAAATTCTTCTGGAAAGTCTGCGCCATTTCATTTATTACATGGAAAAAATGAAACATCAACTTTTAAATGCTTTTTTTTTTTTGCGGTATAACTACCTGCCCTTTGGTGCCTAATACCTTCTTAGAAGATACGACCTGGTAAATTTAGTATGGATTACCACAGACTGTATTCACTTCTAATGAGACATAGTTTCTCCTGATCTTTTTCATCTACCTTCAGAAAAGAAAGATTAAAAAAAAACCCAGAGCTTGTTTCTGTCAGAGTTCGTTCTTTGGTGTCAGGGAAACATGCTGGGGTTTTTCCTTCTCCATCTTCTAAGTTTTCACCTTGATCTTGTAAAATATTACAAATAATCCAAATGCATATATCACACGGTTTTTTTCTAAATTCAAACTGAATAGTCAAATAGTCAAAGATAATGATAATTATTACTTGAGAATATATTTTTCCATCTTTGAGAAATGCATTGCGTGGTATATTTCCAAATTTTAGGAGTCTGGTGGGTGAGCTGCAGACTAAGGCAAATGCAAATTAAGATAGCTGAATCAAGGGCCTTCTAAGGACTTCAAAGGGCTTTGGAACGAGCCTCAAGTTTTTAGGAGTTTTCATCACTAGATATCAAAATACTTCACAACAATCAGTACATTTCATTACTTCTATTTCATTGATGGGGAAGCTGATGTATAAACCGTGAAACAATTCTCTTCCTATCATTAAGTGGCTCTGTGGCACATCACAGGATAGCAGTCAGCTCCCATGACTTTCCCTTTCTGCCATCTCAATCAAATTTTCTGACAAAAATTGTCTTAGAAAATAATAGTTAGGCTTGTTACTCCAGTAATTCTGTTCCCCAAATGACTAAACTCTGAATTAACATGTTATGTATCATTTGACAGAGGAGATCTGTATACTGATCCTTCAGAACTAGAGCTGGATGTATTAGCAAACCTCTAAAACCCCAGTGTGCTGTACCTGCCACCACCAACCCTCGTCATGGCAGTTCACTTGCATCTTTTCCTATAACCCTTTGATCCTCCCCATCTCTTACTAATCCCAGCTACTTCAAGGGTTAGGCAGAATTTAAATGAGATCCTGTGTAGATTTAAAAGTCTGTTTTTTCAGATAGAAATTGTATCTTCTCATCTGTGTTCAAAAATAAGTAGTATGCTGTCGTCACCACCATAATATAAATGACTAATTATAATAAGGAGACAGATGTTTATAAAATAAATAACAAGAGTTATGAGTGCTCCTGTCCTGTCTCTTCTAAATCATATCATCTGGTTTAAATGTTGGGGGCTGAGCTGTCTGCATGATATTAAATAGTTAAAGGGAAAGCCTGACACTTTTTCATGGAGGAGCATTCTTAATAGCTGGTGCTTAACACATGCCATGAGAAAAAAAGCTTGTGAGTGCCCATTAGAGGCGCAACAGCAGCTAATTAATAAATGCTATTCTCAAGCAATTCACAAAAAATGAAATAACTAAAAAGAGCCAGGTTAATTTCTAGTCTGCTTTCAAGCAGGAGAACAAAATCAGCATTTGCTTGATGAAAAAAGGTTATACTTGAAGCAGGCCATCAAAGGTGGAAAAGATGTCCTGTAATGAAAACATAATGCTGGGAATCAGGAGATAGATTTTTTTTTAAATTACTTAAATCACCTCACTTTTTCCACTTGAAAAATGGGAATTTGGTCCTCATGAATGTTGCATGAAGAAAACAGATAACAGTTTTCAAGCACTGTGGGCATTTCCTGGCTTGTCAGTGAACACTGGAGAACTGTTACTGGTGACCTGTCACTATCACTTCTTGCAGCAATCCAGACACAGATAGAACTGAGCCTACTTCTTAGGACTGTACTTAAAATCTACTTAAATGAAGTGGGATGGTGAAGAATGGCATTCTGCTGCTGCAACGTACACTTAACGTGCAATGGGTAGATGGCCCTTTGATATCCAACCCAACAGCTCATGGAAGTGTTATTACCGAAAAAATAACTCCTTGGGAGCTAAAGAATGAGAAGAATGGAAAAAAAAACTTACTTCAAATTCAAAAACAATGGCTTTTTAGGAGGATATCATCCTTTTATTGCCATGTGGCAGCTGTATTTATCCACACCCATTGTTGAGAGTGACCGTCTCATTAACAATTTTATACTATAACCACATGGGGTAGGAATGCTGTGTAGGAATACTTTGTTAAAAGCTGTGTGGCCTATATTTTATGAAATAATCTTTTAAAACCTCTGGAAACTAATCACTACTTTAGTAGAGATTTTAGCAGGACTTTTAAAGTTCATTAGTTTTGTTTCCGTGTCAGAGGTTAGTGGGTTGTACAGCATTTTTTAAATCCACAGCCTTTGCATAACATAACTTCAATAGCCTGACATTTGAATTTGCTGAAATCTGCTGATACATTTCCAGAGACAGTCCTCTGGTGCTACCCCAGAAGTCTTTGTGTCTCTGCATGTTTCTTGTGTCTCCTTCCTGGGCATGAAGACATGCAAGACACCCACCTGACACACAGAACAACTATCTTCACATCATTTCAGGTACTTAAAATCGTAAACTCAGAAGAAAGCAAAGCCTCAAACCAGTGTGCAGCTATCACCTTAGGAGCTGAGATTCTCTTGCTGATGCAACTGTAACAAGAATATAGATAGAAATGTTTTGATAATTCAGTAATAACAAGGACTCCTTTATGCCAGTTGATCACAATGAATATGAAAAACAGTTCCATTAAAGTCACATCATAATACAGATAATTTATAAAAATTATTTTAACCTAGACTGAAATTTTAGAATTTAGGATACTGGATTTTCAATTTCAAATTCCAGAGATGTTAATAAAACTATAAAATCCTAGAGTAAAGATTTGGGGTCCTACTTAAATATCCATTTTGTTTTAAGAACTGGTCTCATAGACAGCAGTTCTCAATACATAGAAAGGAAGTACAATTGCTAAAAACTAACAAAACTTAATATGACCATGGAGATTAAATTTAAGCTTAATCTTGAGACTTGGACCAGTATCTGAAGACTGCTCTAACCATTATGTGTTAATTTTAAATTAGATCAAATCTGAGTGCAGAAAATGCTCATTTCTTAAATTACATTTATGTTTGACAATGGAATGTGACACTTACTAAAAACCAATACTAATGCTGCTTTAAAAAGATGAAACTAAGGAATAACCAGCTAGGAGGAACATATAAATGTGAAAGGGGAACTCTTAAAAAAAATAATAAGGACTCTACAACAACAAGACAACAAAATATAAAATATCCTCGAGGAAAATATGTCACCATCCATTTTAGGTTTATATGGATATATATATATATACATTCATTTTTATATTTTGTTTGAAAGAGAAAAATATCAGAGGTGTAATGTAAAGTTAAATTTGGAAATTTGGAAATTAAAACTTAGGAATCATTAAAAAATAGAAGAAGCACAAAAAAAAGAAGTCACTGTTAGAAGAATTAAAGACAAGAAGTGTTTTAACTCTATTAGGAAGGAGAAGGAATACTCTAAGTGGAATGACAGTTGAAAATAGTAGAGCTATTCACAATAATAAAATAAATATAAAAGGGATGAGTATATTTCATTAGTTTAAATTAATAGAGCCATGTCCCACCAAGAACAAATTAAGAGAGATGGTAACAGATTTGAGCTATGGCAGTCATAACAAAATATTTGCAGGATGCAAAACATCTTTCGTGAAACAATCAGTGCATCTTTCTATCTAACTTAACAAATAACCAAGAAGTGATTTCTTGTTAGGCTACAAGTACTCACATGGGGAACAGAAATCTTTTAATATAGATGATTCTTTGGTGGACATAATGGAGGGGCTCAAAGCTGAGGTAAGACAAATTTAAATTTGCCACAGGGATAAGAAGAACCCATAATGTACCAAATCCTGCATTATTAGACTGAAGGGGTGTTTATCAAAACTGGTGGGAGAACCATAGCAGAGCAGTTTAAAACAGGAAAAAAGAAAGAACTTCTTTGAGTGGCAGGCAGACAGCTTTTGGATTTCATTGAGTCAAGAGATTTTGGAGGTACATAGTGTCAAAAAGCCCAAAAGAGACAAATTAATCAATAGCAGGTTTGCTAACAGATACCAGAAGGAGCAGTCAGGGATGTCTTCTAACATGCCTAATTCCATGCCAGTAGATGCTAGGGTAAGATAAAGGAGTGAAGCTCAGAGGTATGTGCTCTCTCCAGACTGCATCCTATCACCACTGTAGAAGATTAAGCACTAAACTAGATGGACCACTGTTCTGACCATTTCTTTTGTATTCTTTATTTTTCTAGCAGTGAGTATAACTGCTCTTGAAATGACTTGTCAGAAGTGCACGGAGTTCTTTGTAATAGGAAATGTTATGTCTAGGTATGCTTTCTTTACAAATAAATGGTACTAAGAATAATTAATTCAGGTAAATCTCATGGCCCATGTTGGGGAGGAGTTCAGATTAAATCACAGTACTGTTCCTGTCCGGCTTCATAATCTACAGATCTATGAAATTTTCTCGTAGCATAATAATTTTTGAATTTCAGACTTGCTCCTTCTCTACAAGGTCGTTTGTATATTTAACTATAAGGTTTTTAATAGGGACCCCTACTACTTCTCCGTTTATAATAGCCCTTGTCTGTCTTTAATAAATAGCTTTATGTTGTTTACTGTTCTTCACATTTTCTCATCTTCTTTGTGTGTTCTACACAGCACAAGAAGGTATCTTTCAATAAAGACTGCCTGAGAGCAAAGACAAAGAGAGTGAGCAGAAGAAAGGCAGACAGGGAGGGAGGGCCAGAGGAAGAAAGAAAAGACTAAGGGAAATATTATTCCTGAAGGATTTGAAAATAATTCACTGTAATTTGAAAAAGTCTTTAAATGTCAGGAAATAAAGATCAACTGTTTAAAAGAATTTGTAATAATCTTTCTGATATTATTACCATTCTCATTTTTATAAAAGTAGCTGATCATTTAAACTTAATTTCAATACACTGCAGTGGTAGAATATAGTGGTAATGCATATTTCCATTTCTTACCTTGCCTTTTTGGTGATATTGTAAATTACACAGAGGTTATCTTTAGAACCAATTGAAGAAGGCAGTTATTATGATGCCCATATATGACACTACTAGGTTTTACATTTATATCTGAATTTTTTTATAGTCATTGTTCTGATAATTATTTCAGGAAGAAATGTTGTAGATAAATTTTAGACATGGATTAAGAAGAAAAAAGTAAACAACTGCAAAGCAATATAATGCTAGCAAGTTGAATAGTATTGCTATTAAACTACAAAGTTCCTGAACATATTCAAGATTATATTATGTAAGCTATGGTACAAATTGAAAGTATCTTACAGAAATAATACTTTGATCACAAGGATTAAAAAAAAGAAAAGCCTTTGCAAGTTTATTTCTACAAACAAACAAACAGAAAGAGGAAAATCTTTTAACTTTCATTGTACTGACAACATTAGCTGTTTTATCCAGCATAGTGTTTTTAAATGCTATTAACTTACAGACAACACCACTTTTTTTTTTTTTTTTAACTGAAGAAGCGGTGGTGAGAGTGGTGAGAGATAATCCAGCTGAACATTTTGATGGATGTATCAGTCCTACTTGAAAGCAACTGAGAGCTCTTGGAGACTGAAATACAGTAATATACCTATTGGCGTGGGTCCTTGATACTTGCTATGTTTCACAGTAGTCAGAGAGAAAGTCTGTTAAAGCAAGACATAAAAATATTAACATTATTTGAAATCTGAATGTTTGTCAAGGTCCAAGTTTCAATGCTAATTCTGATTTCTGTCGCCAAAAATAAAAAATCAGAAATTCCTGACAGACTTGAATTTTTAAAATTCAAACTGGCTGGGTGTGTCAGCATCCTGTTAGAAATGTTCTGCAGAATTCCCATCTACTGGAAGCTCTGCATTAAAATAGGCACTAAGAACAAAGAAGGCATCATGGTATGGCTAAAATATTTATTTAAAAACTTATGAAGGGTGCTATTTTTGGTGAACCAAGTTAAAACTAAGCAATAAAGTAGAGCCATCTATCACGTGAGATAGAACTGAGCTGAAATGCTCTTCCTAAACTTGAAAGCATCCATAATCTCACCAGAGATCCCAAATCTCTACCTCTAGTACAACTAATTTAACCCAGACTTCAGTTCTATGTGCTGCTAGACAGTGAGAGAGTACGTTTTAAGGTTAGGACAGAACAGTTACTTCCCTTAGGCAGTGCTGTATTTTCCGCTTATGCTGAACAATGCTTAAGCTTTTTATCTCCAAAGGTTGACTGGGATGTTCTCAGGCCCAAATCTGTAGAATCCTGAGTATTTTGTGGGAGGTACTGAAAGATTTTAAAACTTATTGACCCATTGCTTCTTGATAACTTTTAGCTCTTCTGGAGGGTGGGTGTGGAAGGGGTGGCAGAATCAGATGCCAACATATTAAATTTTCCTGACAAAATGAAAACCTATAATCATGGTAGATTGAATTCATACCTTGAGTCTAAACAAGACAAGAATTAGTTTTGCACCATTCTGCCCAAAATAAGCAGCACACTCTTAGTAATCACTTTGTTTATGCCACTTATTTTGTGTCCAATGAAAAAAGAACAGCTGTTCCTTGTCTGCTCTGTTTGAGAAAAATTAACAAATGTGCGCCTTTAGCTGTTATAATAGAGAAGTCTACAAGATCTGCCACCCTTTCCGTTACATTGTTTTTCTTGGCATTTAAAAAGTCAGTTATTAACATTCTTTCCAGTTTAAAAAGTGCGACAAAATATCTGTTGATGTCAAAAAAGAAAAGGAAAAAGATAAGCAAACGAACCCTGTAGCCCAAAACCCCTATTGAGGGGTTGGGGTTTTTACCCCTGAAAGTAGGAAAAAATCTTCGCTGGCAAAATTTCCTTTCACGAGATATATACAGTTTCAAGTACCAGATAATACAGCTTGTGCATTACATATTACAGGACAAATCCTGGCTCCATTGACAGGAATGATTTATTTTTTCATTGAATTGAACAGAACCAAGATTCAAGGACAAAATGGGACTAGAAAGACTAAGCATTCTGTGAGTAAGCCACACAGCTGTCAATAAACTCCTATTACAGTCTCTTATTTAAGTTTATTAAGTCTTGTCTTGGAATCAGTTAAATTTTTTTGGTGGCAAGGTTCTTCTGAGGACTGCACATGTCTCACACATGGGAATCTACCTCTCATTTCCAGCCTAAATGCACTGAAAATAGCTGATACCTATTTGATCTCATACCTTTTACTTTAATAGCTCTTCTTCCTCTTCAGACCTTTTTTATTTCTAGACTGAAGACTAAGCCCTTCTTTTATCAGTCTTGTCCAACAGATCAGACCCTAAATTTCTGTGATGCTTTTGGTGGTCCTTTGGTCCCTTCCGGTTTCAATTTTTTTTTTTTTAACAAAGGCGACTCAAAATTTACAATTATATTCAGGTGTTGTTTCAACAAGATTTTGTACAACAGCAGCCAAACATCGCTTTCTCTGTAGATATCCTGTGGCTTATACACTTCTTTGCCATGGCACCTTGATACTCTATAACAGACAAAAAAAAAAAAAAAATACTTTTTCATGTCATTTACAAATTAAATTTATTCAGGATAGGTATTTCATATGTTTATGCACTGAAGCTGGAAACTTTGATAGCTCTCTCTCACCCCCACGTACAGCTTTCAGTGTGATTTTAAAGGACAGTTCTATCTCTTCTCAGTCAAAATTATGACAATTATTTTCTGAAGGTATTGACCGATGATATACGTGGTATTCATATCCAAGGTGATACTCTCTGCAACTAATTGTATGGCCTTAAGGTCCTGCAGTGTGGTATTATAAGATTTCTCTTTTATTTGCAAAGATGATGCGCACTGCACATTTTTAAATTCGCGGCTTTGATCCCAAGGGCACATAACACTGTAGCTCCACCTTAGATTTTGAATAGCTCCAATGGCAAAACCCAAGTGGTAAAGCTAAGGAGGGCAGAGAGGCAACTTGGCCGGGGTGTGCTGTCCGATGGGCCCAGCCTCGGGCCCTCGCTCTCGGTTGTACGGCATCGCCACCATCCCTCAGCTGAGCTGAGTAAGGAAAGAAGGTGTGGGGGGGAAAGAAAAAAAAAAAGAAAAATAAAATGAAGAAAGAGGAAAACACCCCTCCCCTCCGAAACTACATTTCCCAGAGTGCCTGCGCCCTGCCGGCTTCCTGCCCCTCATATGACAGCTGCCTGGCCGCGCCATGGCGGAAGCCGAGGAGAAGGTAGAGACTGTCAGTGCCGTGTGGCCGCAGCGCCGAGGAACTGAGCTTGGAGCGGGGCGGCCGGAGCGTGGGGCCGGGCGGCACTTGGGGGCGGAGGGGCAGAGGGACAGCGCCCGTGCCAGGGGGCAGAGGCCGGCAGCCAGCCCTGCGCCAGGGCGGGCGAGGGAAGATGGAGGCGGCAAAAGCTGGGTCTGGCCAGCAGGGAGGGCTTAGAAATGCATCTGGCGCCGCTGTGGAACCAAGATTAGAAAGCGGAAGGGTCTGTCTACCAAGGGACATAGGAGACATGACTAAGTTCATCTGAACAGGGGAATTTTATTCTGAGACAAAACTTGAGTTTGATGCTGGTGACGTGTGGTTCCCTAAATCGGGTGTTTTCCTAAAGATCCCGGTGCCTAGGCTGCTCCCAAGAAGGAAAAATAAAATAAAGCAGGAATTCTGTTCCCAGACCTTTCAGATATTTTCTCAATGTTGCTTTGCTGAGCCAATATTTGGACAGACAGCTAAGCAGTGGGGTGTTTGTCGTGGATGCCTAAGGGTGGAAGAGTTTTAGAATTACTTCAGGGGAACTGGCCAAAGTTAAGAGATCGGCATCTGGTTTCCACCTTCCCTCCTGTCAGACGTTTGTTGGGAGGGGTTGGCTTCCTTGGGGGAGGCTTTTTTTCCCCAGGATTGGGGAGTTTTCTAGCTGTGGCAGCCTTTGAAAGTGTTCTCTGGACGAAACCAACTCTGACAAGTGTTCTCTAATAATACAAGAGATTCAACCAGCCTGTGTTTTCCTCTCTTTGGATGGTGGTAGGAAAGTTACCGTATTCGGTTCAGTTTATTTCCTGTGGGCAGCATGCACACCTCTGCTGAATAGGATGACTATGTTGTGCATGTATGTTTCTTTAAAACTCAAGTTTCATGGCTTTTGCATTCCTTCAGGCTTAAGTTGTGGGTCTAAACATGTAGTGGATGGCATTTGGTATTTGTAAAGGCAGGGGAAGGGAAAACCCTGTACCTATCATTCTGGAAAGCCCACTTAAGAATTTATTGAGAAGTTATGTTGAGTCTGTTTAGTGAGAGATTATAATGATGAAAGATTACTTCACCTTTCTGTGGCTTCCTCATCTGTGTTCCCATACTCCATTCTTAGGCTACTTAAGCAACAGCATTTGTCAGCTGGCTGAAGTGTACTGCTGATTTGCCCCTGGAGTCTGAGACCTACCAGTGACAGCTATTCCCACATATTATTGGATTCTGGTTGTCTACAAACCCCTGTTAAGGGATTTCCTTTTAACAGTTACAAGGCTACTAAAAAGTGAAAGTGGGGGATAATATTCTGAGTTCATGCATTTGGAGGTAGGGGAAAGAATCTAGCAAAACCCCAGGGCAATCCTAACTACAGTTTACTGTTCCAGTTTGCCTAAGCAAGTGAGAGAATGCAAGGAAAAGGCTTTTCATAGTGAATTGCTAGCAAAGTGAGTTAGTAGGTGAGTGTCAATTCTAAGGACCTTCAGCTAAGTTCTTGGCAGGGAAGAGATACAGTTTCTGCATTGTTTTCCTAAGCTGAGGCTCCCTCCGAATTTTTGCCTGTTACTGTCTTCAGAAAAACATAAAGGACATGAAGCATTTACCTGTATTTGTATGCCATTTGTGAAATTTAGTGTCTGGGGTTGTAGTGGTGCCTTGTGAATACAGTAGAGCTACCAGGGTAGATGTCCAAAATAAAAATAGATTGATATTTTCTTAGTTCACATGGATTGATTATTGGAATCAACTTCTGGCATGCCCTGATTTTGTACATCAACATTTTCTAGGGATGCCTTTGCATGTAGCAACTTGCAGCTCAGTTAAGTGACTCAGGTGGATGTAAGGATCAGCTGCTGTCTCACTAAGTGGGCTGTTATCTCCACCTGCACTTGTGTTGGTCTGCCTGCGTGTTATTAAATAATGACCTCATCCTGAAAGTTTCTGTTCTCCTGAATACCAAAGCAATGGAACCATGATGGGCAGATGTAGGTGGTGTAGCTGCACTAGAAAGTCTCATGTATACCAGCAAAAATGTCACTTGCTGTAATTCTTTATTTTGTTTAGGAGAGTTGATCTATTTTTTTTCAAATTATGTGAATTATATCAAAATATCAAAATGGCAGTGCTAATAGTTTTGATTTATTAAGGAGTTGAGTAGGCAGCTCTTGGTATTTGGGAGAGAAAATAAATTTTTAAAGTAGGAATTTGATGATATTTTTCATTGGACTTGGTGTGTTGTTCTAACTAATCCAAACAGTTGGAAGTGTTACACCACAGTGTTTTTGGTCTGTGCTCACTTGGTTTTTGTTAAGTCCTTTAAGATGCACAAAGATTCTATGTAACGAAATTCCTGAAAAGTTTCTGTAACTTGTGATTAGGCTGGGAGACTGATAGACAACGAGTTGTGCTTGCAAAATCAAACCTAAACTTAAAAGGATGACAGGATTTTCTCCCTATTCATCTTCGCTTGATTCCCATATTCTTCCTGCTTGCAGTTTTCCCGACTCGTGTCTTAAATATAGACTACACAGATAACCCTTCTATGGGATGTGTGTTTTAGAGGTGGACCTGGCTGTAGTGAGTAAAATGGAGGAAACAGATGTCAGTAATCATGGTAGCACCTTGCACTAGGCTTCCAGTAGCAAGTGGAAGTGCTGCTTTGCTTCCCTTCCGTCTGCTCTGATGGCCATTATGGGTATCAATGTTGAGCCTCCACTAATGAAAAGGAGGCCTTTGCTTTTGGCATAGAGGTCACAGTCAGTGCATTTTATAAACATGGAAAATAAATAAATGTGACAAACAAAAAATTACACTGGTTGTCAGTGCGTTAAATTTTCTTCCTTTTCCATTTTTCTCTAAGCTGTTGGTAAAGGTGTAATTTTTTTTTTTTTGTCTTCTCTGGTAAAATTCTGTACCTATTAATCTTACTGTTCAAAGACTCCTTCATAAGATTTGAAATGCTGCCTTCTCTCTTGCTTGTTCTTTGTTTATGTCATATTTTATTGTTAAAATGCTTACATTCACTGCCAGTGTCTTCGTTGTAATCCTTTATTGCTATTGATAAAGATAAATACGTTAAGTAAATCTTCGTTTTGCTGACTTCTTTGAGGAGGCATTGCATCAGCAGATTTTCTCGGTGGACAGACGAGAGATGAGCAGTTGACTTACAAAATTTTTTTTGTAGGGTAGTAAGAACCATTATGTTGCCAGAGAGAGATGTTTTAAAGGTACAGTTGTTTCAAAGGCAGGAGAAAGCCATGTCTTGCATTAATATGGGATGGGAAAGAGAAAGTCATTAAATGCTGGATTTCTGTGGAAATTACTTACGTTTCAAATAAGCCTATTAATAGCTGAATAGTTGAATAGCAAAGCTAGTTTGTGGATAACTTGAGAATGCTATTCTGCCTTGGAAGTCAAGATACGGGCAAGTTTTCTTTGCAAAACTTGCTACCCCTTGTGGAAGGGGGGAAGGTATCACAGGCACAGATCCTCAGATGAACCCAGTCACTCTCTTTTAGGGTAACTGGTAATAGTGTCCCTGCTGCTCTTGAATACCAGTGTGGCACTTGAATGCAAGTGCAAGCATCCACAAGGATGGAAACTCTGAACTTTGGGTTGCTTCTATTTTGTCTTTCATTTTTAATAAGGATTTTAAAGTACTTTTTAAAGGGGAATAATGTATGTACTTACTTAATTACCTCTTTGTTCTTTGTGTCCTTTTCAGGAAACCAGGTCTAATGAGGAATCAACAGATGAATCTGAGGTAACCCTTCTTAAGATGCTTCACACTTGTATCTGTCAGTGCTAGTTTTTTGTCAATATGGAGTGAAAAATACTACTCCACTGGTTGTTTTTAGAAGTTTGGCCAGTATTAGGTAGCAAGGAATGTTAATCTGGGTTTAAATTATTAAAAAGAAACTGTGAATTGCTATTAGAGGCTTCTTTATACTTAAAAAACCCCACAATTGCTCCATTATAGTAAAATGAATTATGTTGAGAGACAAATTCAAGTGCATGTGCTTCTGTTTTGATAAAATGAAAATTTGCGAGTATGAATATATATGCAGTAATACTACATTCAGGTAATTACTCTGTTATTTTAATAGCTTCACGGTCTAGACTTCATCATGTCCTGTAGACTCTCTGTTCTTGAGATGTCATTTTGTCAAAAATTGTCTCATGTTCTAGAGAGGTCTGCCTACAGTGTGGTAGGAGCTGGAAAAGGGGGGTGGGGGTGAAGAGAGGAAGGGAGCTACAGAGAGTTCAAGAATTTGTCCCTAAACAGTAATGTACTAACTCCAAACCTGCCAGCATTGAAGGGACAATAAAAGACCTGGAAAGAGGTAATTGGCATCAGGGTGATCTGGGATGGCTTCAGGAAGAAAGAGATAAGAGTGGCTGAACAATTTCAGTAGTGGCCACCAGGAAAAACAGATGACACAGAGAAGGCTATTAACCTGAGAGAGTGTTTTCACCTATTTTGTTCCTAAGTCAAAGTGGCTCCTAGACTCAGAAAACTATAATGAACTTGCTATTAGGAATATTTTCTGTTCTTTACCTAGGGGCAAATCTTCATGCTTGAGATTTGGGTTTAAGCACTAAGCAGACAGAAATTCTAATTTCTGTGACAGTGGATACTGCAGAGACTGTAGTGGTGGATTCTAAAAAATCTTTTTGCAGAGGATAGTAGCTTTGTTTCTTGTAATTTTTTTTTTTCTCTCTGCCATTCATGAGTGGTTGTCTGCAGTGACACTAGGGCATTACTGGCGAGAAACAGGAATTTCTTTGACCCTTTAACTTTGCTCCCTTTAACATCTACTTGGACCAGACTTTTTTTTTGCCCTGTGTGAAATGCTTTCTGGATTTCTGGATAGTGCTTCGTGATGTGAACTGCAGGTAAACAATCACTGTACAATGACTCAGTACTTGGTGGGATAGTAATCCTCTCAAGGCTTGACATTCACAGGATAGTGAGAACACTAGCTACTGAGGCGATTTTTTTTTTCTTTAAAGCCTATTGCAATGAAAACTTGTTTTAGTGGCATTTTTAATGGCCTTTCAAGATTTCAGCTGGTAGTAAATCAGTGTTTGCAGCAGAATTAATCATAAATGGATTGCCAGGTTGGTAGGGGTTTATTAGCTTTTACCTTAAGTAAGAATAGGCATCATGCAGCTTTAGGACTGAAAGTCCTAAAATTTCAACTACACCTTTCTTAAAGTTGATGTCTATTTTTAATGGTAATTTCACATGCAGAGAGAAGTGAAAAGGAAATTTATATATTGAGAATGTAGATGTTGGATCTATAGAACAATTGTCATTCTAATGTCTGTGCAAATGCTTTACATTAGTTCTCTTTGAGTTTTAAGTCCAGTCTGTCGTATCTTGATCATTAGTAAGTAGTTGATAAAATGAAATTCATTAGACTATTTCTAATGATTTTCAGATAAAACGAAAAATAATGGTCAAAGCACAAAGTGTAACTGTTCTTGGTGCTTGCTTATATTGTTTGAAGTATGGTCAGAGATAAAATCAAACTGATGCTTCACTCCTAGCTCTTGTGATCATAAAATTATAATTATTTCTTTTGGGTGGCCCATAGTTTGAATAATCAGGGATGGATTTTATGGTGGTGGTACTAGAATTAGAGACTCTAATTCTTGCAGCCTAGTCTAGTTTTAGCCATTAAAAAATACTGTATTTATGGCACGGACTTGTCGTGGTTTTGC